>ML401114.1:1732-50412 GCA_005239525.1 Nicotiana knightiana
AGTAATTTAAATAACATCAGGTGACAGCTGAGTAGTATTTTAACAGCGTGCTTGATACGTCAATTCCCTGTGGGATCGACTCTGGGCATAATACCCCAGGATTATATTTGCAACGCCCGCTTAGTCTTCTACAAGACATAGCTGAGCGTGATCAGTGCTCATTATCAGCCGCATCATCAGTGAGCCGAGACAACTTTGGAGACTTTAAGGTAGATCTGCTACGTCCACAGACCTCGGTATCCCCCTCTATTCTTCCCGTATCAAACACTTCCTAATTTTATTAGACTCTGGTGTATAGAGATAGTATTTCCTTTCTGTATCTTGTGACTCATGATGTTTCGAGTTTTGGGAAATCTATGTAGGTTTAGTGTTTTGGTTATTGTACATGCCGAGCAATGTTGTTATTTGTTATTCAATATCTATTGTAATTAGATGTTAAGTTTTTCTTCCATTATTGGTATTTTTCGTAATTTGTTAGGCTTACCTAGTTGTAGAGACTAGGTGCCGTCACGACGTGTTTCGTAGGGCTGTTTGGGTCGTGACAAAACTTATGCTATCCACGTTATTATAAACTCAATAACACATTTTTTTATTGTTTATTGTCACTGCTACTGTCTTCAGAAGCTCTGCTCGCGGAACCAGGCTATCTGCTATCTTACTTCGATTTCAACGCTAAGTCTTGCATTTCTATTTAATTTATTTATCATTTTGGGATCAAAACGACTCACTTGTCTATAAACCACATATAAATTCAACTGTACTGTTTTATGGGTAAACAGTTTGGCGCCCACCGTAGGGCTTAGACAACTGCGTAATTGGATTGATCCTTGCATCTATTACCAAACTGTTTAATTCATTATTTCTTAGCGAAAAATCATAAAAGATGGCAGATAAAGACGTCAAAATCACACACAATGTTGAGGCCCAAGGAAATCAGACTCAACACGAAGATTCGAACAGCGATACCCGCAACGAGGAGGGTGTAGCCACTCCGGTCCATGGCAAGAAATATCCACAACACGTTCGAGAGGATACTCTTGATGATGTTGAAGACGAGCACGTTATGGAAATGGTAAAAATCTTAAGGGAGTAACAAAAGGCTATTATGGGCCATCTCTCGCATGACAGATTTGAAGAAAGCGTTATCGAGTGCCTCCAATAATGCAAATGGTAGAGGTCCAGTTCCTCCCGGTGCTCCTACAAACCAAACATCACAAAGGGTTGATAACAACACTCCGAGGGGTGAGGTTGACTTCGACAATACCGGAGGGAACGACGGCGGACCCGGTAACAACAACGAGAATGATCCCTTTAAATCGAACTCATGCAAATTACGAGGGAAATAAATGCCCAAATTGATCAAATCTCGGGCATACCGCCGGTATTGAAAAGGCCGGACTCAAAGAAGTACACCCAGTTGCTGTTCAAACCAAGCGCGACACCGGAGTTGATCCCGAAGCTGTTCAAAATGCCAGACATGCCAAAATATGATGGAACTTTGGATCCTTAGGAGCATATCACCATCAGAGAATTCTTAAGCGACCGGGATAAGAATAAATACGTCCACAACCAGGATAACGCAAAACCCTCAAAAGCAGGAGAAGGCCCCCCTCACCTAATCAACATGATTTTCGGGGAGAACGAGATTAATGGTATATCCTTTTTGGCAGCCAAAAAGACAAAGGCAGCGGTGACCCATAACAAGAGACTCTGGGAAGTCGCTGAGAATGACATCACCTTCACGTAGGAAGATGCAGATGGACTCCTAATTCCGCACAATGATGCCATGGTAATCTCTCTTAATGTTTTAGATTTTAAAATTGAACGTGTTTTGGTGGATCCAAGAAGTTCGACCAATATTATCCAATGGAGAGTTCTGGAACAATCCAAGCTAACCGGAAGTATCATTCCATCCACAAATCTCCTTGCGGGGTTCAATTTAGCAAGCGTGACAACCCGAGGGGAGATTCTGCTGCCTACGAATGCCGAAGGGGTAGTGAAGATGACCCTTTTTGAATTAGTACACGGCGATACGGGCTACAATATTATTCTTGGTAGACCATGGTTGCACAAGATGAAGGCTGTGTCGTCAACATATCATCAACTTATGAAATTCCCAACTCCGGATGGAATTAAACAAATAAGAGGAGACCACCCGCCGGCAAGGGAAATAAACGCGATCTCAGTTTCCAGTAGCAAAGAGAAGCAGCACGCGGCATAGCAATTGCAAGAACCGATGCTTGCTCCCGATCCAAACAACAACAGGGGGGAGGTTTCGTTGGACCCTTATCAGGTACCAAGATATTTCTAGTTACCACAAGAAACGAACGCAACAAAGTCCACAGCGGAATAACTCGAGCAAGTCGCATTGTTCGAAAAGTTCTTGGAGAGGAAGTTTCACTTAGGGACAGGACCGAGCTCAGTTAAGTATTTATAGAATTTCTTAAATTTAACATTGACTGTTTTGCGTGGTCGCATGCAGATACGACAGGTATCCTACCAGAGGTGTACGTGCATAAGTTAAGCATGGATCCTAACATCCCTCCGATAAGTCAGAAGAAACGCCCTATTGCCGAGGTCAGGAACAAATTTATCAAAGAAGAGGTAACTCGATAGGTTCAATCTGGGAGGTATAAAGTATCCTGACCGACTAGCTGATGTAGTAGTAGTTCCAAAAAAAGAATAATAGATTGTGCATGTTCGTAGATTATAAGGATCTAAATAAGGCGTGCCCGAAAGACTCGTTCCCATTGCCAAACATTGATCAAATGATTGATGCGACGACCGAGCACGGGTTGATGAGTTTCCTAGATGCCTATTCTGGGTACAACCAAATCAAAATGAATCCGGAGGATTAGGAAACAACTTCATTCATAATGAACTTTGGCAGATATTGCTATAATGTAATGTTGTTCGGGATTAAGAACATCAGAGCCATTTATCAGAGGCTCGTAAAATAAATATTTGAAACCAAATAAGGAAAACAATGGAGGTTTATATAGATGATATACTGGTTAGGTCTTCGAACGCATGTGATTATTAGAAACACCTCTAAGAAACCTTTGACATCCTAAACAAGCAAAATATGACGCTTAACCCTGAGAAATGTGCATTCGGAGTCAGCTCCGGTAAGTTCTTAGGGTTCCTGGTGTCACAAAGTGCGATCAAAGTCAATCCTGATAAAATTAAAGCTATAAAATATATTCCCGACCAGTTGTCAAATGTGAAAGAGGTTCACAGGTTAACAAAAAGGCTGATGCTTTAAGCAGATTCATTTCCCGATCTTCAGAAATGTGTCATCGCTTCTTCTCACTTCTGAAGAAGAAGAACAACTTCGAATGGACTGCGAAATTCCATCAGGCTCTAAAAAAGTTGAAAAGGTATTTATCGAGACCTCCATTACTATTAGAACCCGAGGAAGGCGAATAATTTCATATTTATTTAGCGGTCTCGGAGGTAGCGGTAAGTTCCATTTTAGTCTGTGAAAATGAAGGTACGCAATCCTATTGATTATGTTAGTAAAATTTTTACGGGAGTGGAAACTCTCTAGCGACACCTCGAAAAGCTGGCCTTAGCTCTCGTTGTCACCGCTCGAAAGCTTAAGACTTATTTCCAATGTCACCCGATAGCTGTGGTGACAACCTTTCCCCTGCGGAATATACTTCAAAAACCTGAACTTTTAGGCCAGCTGGCCGAGTGGGCAGTCAAAGTGAGTGAATTTAACATAAGAGTATAAACCCAGGACTGCAATCAAGTCACAGGTTATGGCCGACTTTATGGCCGATTTAAGTCTTAGACTGATGCCTTTGGTCACCAAAGAGACAGTGATGGAGTTGGAATCGACATGGGGAGTCTGGAACTTGTTCACGGATGGAGCTTCCAACATGAATGTGTCTGAGATCGGTGTAGTATTAATCATTCCTTCGGGAGAAACCCTTAGGCAGGCAATAAGAACTGTTCCCTTGACTAACAATGAAACGGAGTACGAGACCGTGATTCTCAACTGGTAGTAAATCAGGTCTACGAAATCTTCGATGCAAAAGTGGAATACATGTAACAATATGTAGTGAAAATCCATGCTCTGATTGGACGGTTTAGAGAATGGTCAATAACCCATATTTCAAGGGATCACGGAAGGAGATGCACTAGCCAATCTAGGCTCGTCCATGGAAAT
Organism: Nicotiana knightiana; assembly: GCA_005239525.1. Taxonomy (NCBI): domain Eukaryota; kingdom Viridiplantae; phylum Streptophyta; class Magnoliopsida; order Solanales; family Solanaceae; genus Nicotiana; species Nicotiana knightiana. The sequence continues at coordinate 5,907 of ML401114.1, forward strand.
AAAGGGGTCAAACTATGGTACGGTCGTGCAACTTATGCATTCGGTATTGGATGTGGACGACTATTATGAAGTAAAAATGACCAATTTGGGTTGGGGCTGGAGGAATAAGATTATTGACTATCTCAAGCATGACAAACTACCCGAAGATCCCAAGGCATCCCAGGGCGCTGCTGATAAGTAGGGATTTTAGCCTGTTATTTGCTCTCTTTACTTAGGTTTGGGCCAAAAATTCTTGAAAATATTCCCGGAAACTAATTTAATGTGATTGCTTGCAGGATTTGTTCAAAATGAGCCAAATAAACCTTAATCAACTCATAAAGGAGTCAAAGTTGCAAAAATCCAATACTGGAACAAGAGCACTGAGAGCGGCAGAAAAGCGCGGCGCGTAAGGACCAATGCTTAGGCGACCACAAATACACGGTCCGTGAAAGTGAGATTAAGAGAGGCTGTTTTGAGAACAATAATTAACGCTGACCGCGATGAAAAAACGTGGCCACGAAATCTCTGGCGTTGCCGCGATGGGAATTCCGCTGAGAGCGAGTTTTAGGGTTCAAAGACTTTACAACTTGGGCTCAATTGAAGAATGCGGTCCGCGCCCAAATTATGCGGCCGCGAATGTATCTCACATGGACGCAGTTGAAAATAAGCGGTCCGTGAGACCAAGCTCTACCCAAGCCCAGATATGAAGAAACGCGGACCGCAGTCACTATTACGCGGTCGCGAAAGTCCAAGCGCAGACGCACTCAGAATTACGCGTCCGCGAAACCTTCGCAGGGGTATTTTTGTTCGGAATTTTAGCTTAGTATAAATAGACCTTTTTGACAATTTTAGGTTGAGTTTTGTTTAGCAGAGCACGTGAACAGCGATTTTTACCCTTTTTGGGCAATTTTGTAGCAGATTTTTCTTCAAACTTTAGATTTTAATCTTCTACTTTAATATTATGGCTCCTATTTCTTCTATTTCTTTGATTTCTGTTGATATTATGAGTAGCTATACCCCATAGCTAGGGTTGTGACCCAACCCTAGTGTGTGTGTTTAATGAGTGTTGAATTTTAGTGCTTAATTGTTTATGGGTTAGTGATATTTAGTTTAATTCATGCTTGAATTGTAGAATTGGTGGTTGCAAACACTGATTCATGCCTTTATGACTTAGGCTCTTCTTGAAAAATAGGGACTAAGTCTAGGAAAATTAGGCTAACAAGGAATTAGGGTGAACTCAAGAGATTGATAGCCCCAAATAAAGGGTTAAACCTAGAATAGTAATACCCGACTTGATCCAATATCACCTGCATTGCATGAACACCTATTGGACTTGAGAAATCCAAATTGGGTAAAGTCACTCAAACTACCGAAAAGTATAGAGTGAGCACTTATGTGTGATGGTTATATCACGACCCCAATCAAAACAAGTTTGCCCTAGATTCTCGATACCCGTTAGATATTCACCTAGGCAGAAGTCACTATCCTAGTTCCTTTTAAACACCTGAAAACTTTCATAAAAGATATTATACTTAGCTTACTCTTAGCATATAATAGTATAAAATTAGAATAGAATCAATTACTGAAATGGTTGGAAGTGCAATTAGAAACAACACATGCATCAAGATTAGTTAGATACCTAACTCCAAATTAATTAACTCCCTGTGGAAATCGATTCCGACCTTGTTGAGTAAAACTGCATCGACCATCCTCGCTACTCTATAGTTGTGTAGGTTTGGCACCAATCAATTTTTGGCGCCGTTGCTGGGAAGTTAGACGGTTTTAGCTATCTTTCTAACTATTTGTGTGTTTTGTTTTTATTTCCTTACATTTTTCTAACTTTTGTGTGTCAATTGCTTTAGGTACCAAATGGCTCATAATGATGCTCTCGGAAATATTCCTCTGGGGGAGGAGGTAGATGACAATGATGCGGATGAGGTTAATCTAGAACCTCAAAACCAAAGAAGAGGCCTATAGCCTAATGACAACGCACCAAACCCTTCCCATCTCCTCCAAGGGCAGTACACCGGGTGCTACCAAATCAAGGATACGCAAGTACAATTGTCCCGCCCCGGATTCGGGTGGTCAATTTTCAAATTAGCAATGTCATTCTTACTCTATTGGAGAAAGGGGTTTCTTCACCAGAGCTCCTCATCAGAACGCATATAAGCATCTCAAAGGTTTTTTAGACACATGCTGGGGGAGCAAGCAGACGAATGTGTATGAGGATGCTCTAAGACTGATAATTTCCCCATTTTCACTTAGAGGGAAGGCTTTGGATTGGCTCGAGAGGCTACCCAACCATTCCATCACCACTTGGGATGAGTTGGCTGATCAGTTCATAGCAAAATGTTTCTCTCCGGGTCATATGGCAGTATTACGGGATAAGATCTTAGCCTTTAAACAAGAGCCAAATGAACCCTTACATGAAATTTGGGAACGGTACCGGACAATGGTATAAGAATGCCCCAACAATGATATGACTGAAGCAATGATCCAACAAACATTTTGTAGGGGTATCAACACAACCAACCCGTGCGTGGTGAATCAGCTAGCAGGGGGAAATTTCATGAAAGTGCGTTATGCCGATGCATGTGGCATATTAGATGAGATGGCAGACACCTCCTCCGCTTGGCAAAGTAGGGAAAAGGTTCCTCAGGGTGACCCTAATGCCATCCATCTTCACAAGGAGATTCATGATCACGGACAAGCCATATCGGATTTGACAACCACTATGAATCAGTTAGCAAAGGCTCAACTTCAGCAAGTTCATGGGCCAAAGCAAGTAAACTCCATGGAAGGGGTGAATCAAATGGTCAATAAGAGAAGATAACATGTCCAACAAGTGAAAAACAAACAAGATCAGTATGAGCAAAGTGGCAGCGGTTACAATCAAGAAGATTCTTATGATGATCAAAGTGAGGAAGTTTTATATGACAATAACTACCAAGGTCAACGGAGCAATGCTCCAAATCAACAATGGATATCGCAAGGGAACAATCAAAACTGGGGCAACCAAGGCCAAAGGAATTAGAATAATGGCAACAACAACAATTCAAACAAATAGGGGAACAACAATCAGAATTTGGGGAACAACAATAACAATTGAGGAGGCAATGAAAACCAAGGGGATTAGAATAATAATAACAACCAAGGCAACTAGGGGTCGGGCTTTCAAAGACCCCCAATGTATCAACAACCCAACAATAATCCTCTATATCAGTCTCAAGGGCAAAGTTCTTCAAACAATGAGATGGGCGAATAGAGAGTATATTTAAACAAATGATGGAAAGGAATACCGACTCTGATGCCCAAATAGCTTCCCATACCACTTCAATCCGCAACTTAGAAGTACAAATGGGTCAAGTTTCTCAAGCATTGAATAATCGCCCTAAGGGGGCACTACCAAGTGATACGATAATAAACCCGAAGGGAGGGAACAATACAGGCCATGCTATGGCGGTGACCACAAGAAGCGGTAGAGGTGGAAATGCAAGTTCCTCTAATCCAAAGAAGGTTGTGAGTGATGATGTTGTGTTGCAAGAAGATGATGAGATTCAAGCCAATGATGAGAATGTGAATGATGAAGTGAGGATCGATATTGAAGACAACGTAGAGGAGACTCAGAATGATGTGAACCCATCTAGGGATCATGTGATAGACATACCGGAAACGGTAGTGACCAAAGCCAAGGCTCCTTTTCCAAGGCCTCCTCCGCCGTATCCTCAAAGGATTGCAAAGTATAATAATGAAAACCAATTCAAGAAGTTTATTGAGATGATGAAAAGTTTGTCAATCAATGTGCCCTTGGTGGAAAATCTAGAGAAAATGTCGGGATCGGCCAAGTTCATGAAGGACTTGGTAACCAAGAAAAGATCTATGAATTGTGAAACCATCTGAATTGTGAAACCATCAAAATGACTCATCAAGTGAGTTCCATTTTGCACTCGATGACTCCAAAGCTTGAAGATCCCGGTGCCTTTACAATTCCATGCACCATTGGTAGTGCGGATTTTGCAAAGCCTTGTGTGATTTGGGAGCAAGTATTAATTTGATGCCATACTCCGGATTCAAGACATTGGGTATTAGACAACCGATAGCTACTTCTATGAGATTGCAAATGGCGGATCGAACAATGAAAAGTCCGCTTGGTATTATTGATGATGTTCTCATAAGGGTCGACAAGTTTATTTTGCCCGCTGATTTTGTGATTCTCGACTGCGAAGTTGACTATGAGGTGCCTATAATATTGGGGAGACCTTTCCTAGAAACAGGGAAGACATTGGTTGATGTGGAAGCAGGGGAGCTCACCTTCTGGGTGGCGATGAAAAAGTTATATTCCACGTGTGCAAATCAATAAGGCAACCAAATAACAATGAAGTTTGCTCTTTTGTGGATCTTATGACGGAGGTGATAGTGGATGACACGAGTTCCATGATCAATGTGGAAGACCCTATGAAAGTTGTGTTGTTAAACCATGAGGATGATGAAAAGGAAGGCTTGATTGAATGTGCAAATGCCTTTCAAGGAATGGGTTCCTATTCATATGGGCCCCGTAAACTTTCCTTGGACTTGGAAAACCGGAAGACTCCACCTACAAAGCCCTCAATCGAGGAGCCACCAACATTGGAGTTGAAGCCTTTGCCTTCGCACCTCAGGTGTGAATTTTTAGGCCCTTCTTCTACATTACCTGTTATTCTTTCTGCAAGCTTAACTAAAGTGTAGGTAAACTCCACCCTTGCGGTGCTTCAAAGAAGGAAAAAGGCAATTGGATGGACTTTGGCTGACATTCGGGGTATAAGCCTCGCCTTTTTCATGCACAAAATATACAAGAGGATGATGCCAAACCCTCCGTGGAACATCAAAGGAGGTTGGGCGAGGCTATGTAAGAGGTCATCAAGAAGGAAATTATCAAGTGGATAGATGCAGGGGTCGTGTACCCCATTTCAGATAGTTCATGAACTTCACCGGTACAATGTGTGCCGAAGAAGGGGGGTAGGACTGTGATCAAGAATGATAGAAATGAATTAATCACCACTAGGACTGTGACCGGATGGAGGGTATGCATGGATTACCGAAAGCTGAACAAAGTGACCCGCAAATACCATTTTCCATTGCCCTTTCTTGGCCAAATATTGGACAGACTTGCCGGGTGGGCCTACTATTGATTTCTGGATGGGTATTCAGGGTACAACCAGATTATCATTGCGCTGGAAGACCAAGAGAAAACCACATTCACATGTCTGTACGGCACATTTTCATTCTCATGGATGCCGTTTGGTTTGTGTAATGCACCGGCTACCTTTCAGCAGTGTATGATGGCTATATTTACGAACATGGTGGAGGACTTCCTCGAAGTGTTCATGGATGATTTTAGTGTTGTGGGTGAATCATTTGAAGAATGCTTAGACAATCTTGACAAAGTGTTGGCCCGATGTGAAGAGACAAACCTAGTGCTCAATTGGGAAAAATGCCACTTTATGGTTGAGGAGGGCACGAGGAGGGCATTGTCCTCGACCATAAGATCTCAAAGAACGGTATTGAAGTGGACAAGGTGAAGATTGAAGTGATTTCAAAGCTCCCTCCTCCTACTTCCGCCGAGGGAGTTAGGAGCTTTCTTGGGCACGCGGGGTTCTACCGAAGGTTCATCAAGGATTTCTCAAAAGTGGTGAACCCCTTGTGCAAGCTGTTGGAAAAGGATGCAAAGTTTGTGTTCAATGACGATTGCATGAAAGCTTTTGAGCTTCTCAAGTATAAATTGGCAACCACTCCTATCATTACCACACCTAATTGGAGCTTACCATTTGAGCTCATGTGCGATGCTAGTGACGTTACAGTAGGAGTGGTTTTGGGGCAAAGGATCAACAAAATATTTCATCCGGTCTATTATGCAAGCAAAATGATAAATGACGCCCAAGTCAATTATACGGTGACCGAGAAAGATTTACTAGCCATTGTCTTCGCCATGGAAAAGTTCAGGCCATATCTCATGGGTTCCAAAGTGATTGTGCACACTGATCACGTGGCACTTCGTTAGTTGATGACCAAAAAGGACTCTAAGGCTAGGTTGATGAGATTGGTTCTTCTGCTTCAAGAGTTTGACCTTGAAATGATTGATTGAAAAGTACCACTTGTCCCACTTAGAAGAGGAGGGGAGGCCCCATGATGGACTCGAAATTAATGATTCTTTTTCGGATGAACAATTCCTCTCCGTGTCGTTGAATGGTATGACTTGGTTCACCAATGTGGCAAATTTTCTTGTGACAGGCATTTTCCTGAGTGAGCTCTCTTCTAACCAAAGGAAGAAGCTTAAACATGACAACTTGGATTTTTATTGGGACGAACCATATTTGTTCAAGATTTGCAATAATGGTGTGATCCGGAGATGTGTTCCAGAAGAGGAGCAAATGAGTACTCTTGATGCTTTCCATTCCTCGGCCTAAAATGGTCATCATGGTGGGGCGAGAACTGATTCAAAGGTTCTTTGCTGTGATTCTATTGGCCTACCCTGTATAAAGATGCAAGTGAGCTTGCTAAGAGGTGTGATGAATGCCAAAGAGCTGGTGGAATTTCCAAGAAGGATGAAATGCCTCTCACCACTATTCTTGAGATCGATATTTTTGACGTGTGGGGCATCGACTTCATGGGACCTTTTGTGAGTTCATGTGGTAACACTTACATTCTGGTTGCTGTTGATTATGTTTCCAAGTGGGTTGAAGCTGTGGCTTTTCCCAATAATGAGGCACAGAGTGTGGTGGCGTTCTTAAAGAAAAATATCTTCACAAGGTTTGGCACTCCTATGGCTATCATCAATGATGAGGGTTCTTATTTTTGTAACAAGGCCTTCGATACTTTACTTTCCAAGTATAGTGTCAATCATAAGGTGTCAACCCTTTATCATCCCCAGGCTGGTGGACAAGTTGAGGTCTCCAACAGGGAGATAAAGAGCATATTATCAAAAACTGTCAATGCAAATCGGACAGATTGGTCAAGGAAACTTGATGATGCTTTGTGGGCTTATAGAACTGCGTACAAGACGCCAATTGGTATGTCTCTATACCGGTTGGTATTTGGGAAAGCATGCCACCTTCCGGTTGAGCTAGAGCACAAGTCCATGTGGGCGTTAAAGAAGTTAAACCTTGAATGGGATGTCGCTGAAAATCTCCGGGTAGAGCAACTAAATGAACTTGATGAGTTCCGGTTTCATGCCTATTCCATCTCGTCCTTGTATAAGGACAAGATGAAGTACTTACATGACAAATATGCCCGGAGCAAGGAATTCAAGGAGGGTGACTTGGTTCTTCTATTCAATTCTTGGTTACGACTGTTTCCTGGAAAGCTCAAGTCAAAATGGAGTGGCCCTTTTGAAGTGGTGCTTGTAACTCCGTTTGGTGCTCTTGATTTGAAAAAAAAATGGTTAAATATTCAGAGTTAATGGGCACCGAGTGAAGCAGTACCTTGGAATTTTGATGACAACCACGTGGTGGCCTTGATCAATTTTACATGATGATAGTAACATGCATCGTGCCACGACGTTAAATCAGGCGCTTCTTGGGAGGCAACCCATGTGTTTTTCTTTATTTTTGATTTTCTTCTTAGATTAGGATTTGTTTGAACTAACTGGTTGTGAAGTTCGTGTAGGAATTATTTGTGCAGTGCAACACTTTGGCTGGAAAAATTTGCCTAAGTGTGGGGAATTACACGGACCGGGCTCAAAATTTTGCGGTCCGCGACAGCATTTTGCGGGGGCACAAATTGTCAGCGAATGCAAAATTGAGAAGCCCAAAATATCAACTCTATGAAGTTGCATTCGCGTCCGCGTTCGTAATTTCGCGGTCAACGTTGATCTTTCACGATCGCACCCACTTTTTCGCTGTCAGCGGACCCGTTTCTACAAATGCTCTTCAAAAGGTAAAAAGCGCGGACCGTAGTGGAATTCCGCGGACCGCGCTCAGGTAAGTCGGTGGGACCCCATCGATTTGGTATAAATAGAAAGTCCACAGGACTTTTACACTTTTCGAACCCCACACTTTCACCACAATCGATCATTGTTCATCTTCCTCTTCTGTGACTTCCAATCTCATCTCATATCATTCAATAGTCAATTTTCTACTACAAATCAACATCTGGTATGCTCAAATCTTTGCATTAATCATATGTCTTTTCTTCTAGTTTTAATTTTCTTTTTTGTTAGGGTTTAATTCATGCCAAAATCTCAAAATCATGCTTAATTAAGGCTTAATTTAATGTGGGTGATGTTTACATGTCTAATGGGGGATAGGGTTATTAACTATGCATGCTGATTGAACATATTTTTGCACTTAGTGAAAACCCTAGGTTTAAATTGTCATCAGTACTCGTTGTGGTTGAATTCCGTAGTCCGCGATCCTTTTTACGCAGTCCGCATTCAAAAATTCGCGGTCCGCGCTCATGAGTTTCAGAGAACATGACACATAGTTCTGCGGCCACGTTCACTTTTACACGGGCCGCGTTTGATTTTTCGAGACTGCGTCCATTATTTCGCGGCCTGCGGAAGTCCATCTTCAGAGAGTTGGTAGTCTGATTCCAATTTATTCACGACCGCGCTCCTTTTTATGCGTACCGCGATGGCCATTCCGCGGCCGCGCCCATTTTTTCACTGTCCGCGGACCCCTATTTTGAGAAGCAATGTGTTCATCTCATCTGCACTTATTTAAGGCTTCATTGAACCACAATACTAATGATCTTTCACTAATTGTGTATGCAGATAATGGTGCGATCTCTTGGTGGTCCAAAAAAATCAAAGGGGAGGGGAGAATCCCCCCGAGGCCGAGGAAAAGGGAAGCAGACTGTGCCCTTAGCACCCCAGCAGACTATTAGCAAAAATCAAACCCTCACTCGACCTCCGACTGACTCATCTGACACAAGTGAATATCTCCCATCCTGGGAGACTTACGAGGGAGACTCTCCACAACAACCTGAGGCTCAATTTCAACCTTTAAGATTGGTCAATGAACCTACCTCCTCGTCTGAGTCGTCTGATGGCTTAGAAGGATGTAGTGAGACTTCAGTACCATCTTCCCCGCCTGCTGCTACTACTACCTCAACAACTACTCCTATTGATATTGATGATGAAGAAGAGGTTCCGAATGACGGGAGAAGAGGTGATACCCATGTGGAGGGGTTAACCAGGTCAAGGAAGTCTGCGGTATGAGAAGATAGGTTTATGAGTGAGATGGCCTACCACAAATTTTGGGAATGGTGGACACAAAGGCCGCTCACCCTCGATCGGAAATTTATAGAAAGAGATCTTCTCCATCATAATCCTAATGTAAAGAGACAATTTGATGAAAGAGTGGGGTGGAAATACTTCACTAGCATGCTGCCAGATGCAAATGAGTACCTAGTCAAGGAGTTCTACGCCAATGTTTCCCACATCAAAAAGGGCACCTATGTGACTAAGGTACGAAACCGGAAGGTCCGGTTTGATGGAAAAACATTGAATAAATATGCGGGTTTGATGATGTGGACGCAACTCTATACATACAGAACTTGGCATTAGATGAAGCTGCCCGACCAAGGCTAGAAGAGGTGATAGCCATCCCAGGGACAACACCGGCCTGGCTTACACCCGGAGTCTCAATTTCCAGGAACACCCTTAGCTTTGAAGCCAAAGGGTGGTGCACCTTCATCTGCAACCGCCTTGATCCGTCCCAGCATGAAAGTGACATTCCAGTCTCCAGGGGGATTCTCATAGCTTCTACCATGGCGGGTACCCAATAAATGTGGGGAACCTCATGGCCCAGAACATATCCAAGGCAACCAGGAAGGAAGAAAGATCCTACCCTTACCCCAATTTCATCACTATGGACCTAGAGGACTAGGGGGTTGAGGGAAGAAACTTTGACATGAAGATGAAGCTGAAGAGGCCCTTCTCCTAGTACAGCCTTCAAGGAGTAGACAACCTGAAATCCAAAGGAAAATCCACTATTCCCTCTGGCTAGTCTGAAGAGCCAAGAGTAGAGGCTACCGGGTCAGAGCCTTCCACAATTGTGGGTTCTTAGGCTGCTATGCCACCTCCTTCATCCGGGCCATCTATCACCACCCCATTATCTGTGCCATCATCCTCCACCTACCCTCAGACTACACTAAGGGTTACTCAGAATCTATCCAGCATCAACAACTGGATGCAGGCAGCTACATCAAAGTTGTTTGTTTTATCCAGTGCAGTCGCAGAGCAGGCAGCTCCAACACAACTTCAGTTACCTCCATCAGTGGAGGATTCATTGAAGCAACTCCTGCCAACCAAAAGAAGATCTTGGAGACTTTGGATTCTCATGGAAAGGCAATAAAGGAGCTAGGAAAGTAGGTCAAGAAAATGAGAAAGATCCAAGCCTCAAAGGAGTCAGTGGAGAAGCTGAAGAAGGAGGTGGAGAAGTTCACTTCTGCCGGTGACATCCCACTGGACCTACTTATGGAGGAGACTGCTCCAGCAGCACAGACAACACAGGCATCAGAGCAGGAGGCTGACTTGAGAGCCAGTTAGAAGATTTGTGGTGCCCAGTCAGAGGACTTGGAGATACAGTTGGAGGACCCTGATGGAGCTGATGAGCCTATGCAGTCCGGGGACCCGACTAGTGTACCTGACCCCATGCAGACAGAGACCACATAAGGAGTTTTCTTTACTCTATATCCTTCCATAATCTTATTTTTTCTTTTATAATTGAGGACAATGCTATCTTTTATTTGGGGGGGAGGGGTGGTGGTCTTATTTTGATTTGATGACTGGCATGTAATACTTCTGATACTATTTTCCTTTATTTTTACTTATCGTTATTTTTCACTTTTGGTATGTATATACCTTTACCATTCCATGTATATATTCATTCCCATTTTGTGTATATTCATTTTACATCCCGTAGTTTACTTTATAACTTTTTTTGTATTCTTCCGTAATAGCTTAGCTTCTTATTTTCTTTAGTAGCTTCTTTTTACATTTTTCGTGATCAATAAGCCTTTGGTTTTCTTAATGCCACGGTTCTTTCCAAAGGTGGATGTTGTGTGAACCGGGTGGCTCTTCCCAACGATGGATGGCGTGACAGCCTTCTTAAGGGAATGAGTCTGTTTTTATTTTTTCTTTGATATATAGTAGTAATGAATAAAAGTGTCTCAAGTAGGCTTCACTTGGTACTAGCACATTTACCTTCAACCTCATGGTTAGATACAAGTTGATTGACAAAGAATAGCTCTAGTTGTGACCTTTAGAATCTTGAGTTGACTAAAACTATCATCAAGTGGTTTCTTTGAGACATCTGTGATCTTCAGTATTAGTTAGGGTTGTTGTGGGCCTCGACTCTGTTCTCTTTAATAATCCAGTATCTTGAGAGGTGAGGTATTGAATTTCAAGTCCAAGTCCCGTGCCAATAAGTCTAGAACTTGCCCTGAATGTTTGTCTAGGCAAAATTTTAAGTGTAGCTCGACTTGAGAAGTGATTGTAGGCTCTCCTTGGTCCCATTTTAAATTTGAAAGATTCCGTAGCCTACCAATGTGATATTCCTAGCCAACCCCTTAGAGCCTAAGCCTTTTTCATTCAATATCCACATTAAAAGCCTTTATCCATTTTATAATGACCCTCTCTTGGCACCCAATCTTTCCTTAGCATTCATGATGAACAATTGGCAAAAATATAAGTTTGGGGGAGAGACGAGGAATTCAAAGTGATGAAAGGTTCAAAGAAGGAAATGTATTGATGAAAAGGAAAGGAAAATAAAATAATGAAAAGCCAACAAGAAACATGTCAAAAAGAAAGTAAAGGTTGAAGGGATTTAAAGAAAACAATGTTGAAAGGCCTGGAATGATGAGAAAGGAGAAGAATGATTATCATGAGTAGGAAAGAGTGACAATGTGTCTCTCTAGTTCCCTAAGGAAGAAGAAAATGACTCAAAGAGTCAAGAAGGTATGAGCTAAAATGTGAAAATGGAGTGCTTAAGGAAAGATGAATCCAACATAGTTCGTTATGTTCTACCTTGAACCAAAAGCCTTCATTACATCCCGCTAAAGCCCTATATGATTTCAAGTTGAGTGAGCTTACATTAGTGGTGATTTACATAAGGGGCAAGCTTATGGTACTTAGAGCCGTAATTGTGGCATTCTTTTGAGAGTGATGAGCGCACTTCTTTACAATCCTTGTTTTGAGTCTCACATTCTATGAAGTGAGATTAGCTCATGGAGAGTAGAGGAGGATGAGTCTGGGATCCACAATGACCTACGTGAGAGAACGAGTTTCCTTGATGAATTGAGTCAAATCTTGATGTTCTTGTGTCACGCTAGAACTATAGAACTCAAAAGGTCGTAACATGATGTTGTTGATAATGCATTTGTGTTGAGGGTAATTGTTAGTCCCAATTGATGCTTGATGAAGTTACCATAGGAAAGCTAAAATATCCTTCTCTTTTTCTTGTGGAGGTGGGAATTACCTCGTTTGCTTGAGGACAAGCAAGAACTTAAGTTTGGGGTAGTTGATAAGTAGGGATTTTAGCTTGTTATTTGCTCTCTTTTACTTAGGTTTTGGGCCAAAAATGCTTGAAATATTCCCGGAAACTAACTTAATGTGCTTGCTTGCAGGGTTTGTTCAAAATGAGCCAAAGAAACCTTAATCAACTCAAAAAGGAGCCAAAGTTGCACAAATCCAAGACTGGAACAAGAGCATTGAGAGTGGCAGAAAAGCGCGTCCGCGTAAGGACCAACACTGAGGCGACCACAAATACGCGGCCCGCGAAAGTGAGATTCAAAGAGGCTGTTTTGAGCACAAGAATCAACAGTGTCCGCGATGGAAAAGCGCGGCTGCAAAATCTCTGGCGCGACCGCGGTGGGAATTTCGCTGAGAGCGTGTTTTAGGGTTCAAAGACTTTACAACTTGGGCTCAATTGAAGAACGCAGTCCGCGCGTAAATTACGCGTCTGAAAATGCATCTCAAGCAGACGCGGTTGAAAATAAGCGGTCCGCGATACCAATCTCTACCAAGCCCAGATATGAAGAAACAAGGACCGCACTTACTATTATGCGGCCGTGAAAGTCCAAGCACGGACGCGGTCAGAATTACGCGTCCCCAAAACCTTCGTAGGGGTATTTTTGTCCAAAAATTTCAGCTTAGTATAAACATACCTTTTTGACAATTTTAGGTTAAGTTTTGTTTAGCAGAGCACATGAACGACGATTTTTACCCTTTTTGGGCAATTTTGTAGTAGATTTCTCTTCAAACTTTAGATTTTAATCTTCTACTTTAATATTATGGCTCATATTTCTTCTATTTACTTGATTTTTGCTGATATTATGAGTAGCTAGACCCCATAGCTAGGGTTGTGACCCAAACCTAGTGTGGGTGTTTAATGGGTGTTGAATTTTAGGGCTTAATTGTTTATGGGTTAGTGATATTTAGCTTAATTCATGCTTGAATTGTAGAAATGGTGGTTGCAAACACTTATTCGTTCCTTTATGACTTAGGCTCTTCTTGGGAAAGAGGGACTAAGTCTAGGAAAATTAGGCTAACAAGGAACTGGGGTGAACTCAAGAGATTGATAGCCCAAATTAAAGGGTTAAACCTAGAAATAGTAATACCCGACTTGATCCAATATCACTTGCATTGCATGAACACCCATTGGACTTGAGAAAGCCAAATTGGGTAAAGTCACTGAAACTACCAGAGGTATAGAGTGAGCACTTATGTGTGATGTTTATATCACGACCCTAATCAAAACAAGCTTGCCCTAGATTCTCGATACTCGTTAGATATTCACCTAGGCAGAAGTCACTATCCCAGTGCCTTTTAAACACCTGAAAACTTTCATAAAAAATATTATACTTAGCTTACCCTTAGCATACAATAGTATAAAATTAGAATAGAATCAAACACTACACTGTTTGGAAGTGCAATTAGAAACAATACATGCATCTATATTAGTTAGATACCTAAATCCAAATTAATTAACTCCCTATGGAAATCGATCCTGACCTTGTTGGGTAAAACCGCATCGATTGTCCTCGCTACTCTATAGTGGTGTAGGTTTGGCATCGATCAGCTGCACACTAAAGTATCCAGATGTTGCTTCATGGTAGGTCAATTGTATAGAAGATCTTTTCAAGGCCCATTGGCCCGATGTCTTGGAGCCCCGAAGCTAATTACATCATGAGAGAATTGCACGAAGGAATTTGTGGAAATCACTCGGGTGTAAATTCCTTTATATTAAAGCTAATTAGGGCAGGATACTATTGGCCCTGGATGGAAAAAGACGCTAAGGGCTTATGTTCAGATATGCAATAAGTATCAACGCCATGCACCATTGGTGCATCAACCAGCAGAGCTGTTGCTTTCGATTTTGTCGCCCTGTCCATTCATAGAATGGGGGATGGAAATAGTCAGTCCACTGCTGCCAGCTCCCGATAAGGTAAGATTTCTTTTTATTTTAACTGACTACTTTTCTAAGTGGGATGAAGCAGGTTTGTACTAGAAAATCGGTGAGCGCAAAATAGTCAATTTCATGTAGGAGAACATAATCTGCAGGTTCGGGATACCAAAAGAGATAGCATGCGACAACCCACAATTTATAGGCTCAATGGTCACAAAATTACTTGAAGATCTGAAAATAAATAGAATCACATCATCACCGTACCACCCGAGCGCAAATGACAGGCAGAATCAACAAACAAAGTAAGTATTCAAAATCTAAAAAAGAGATTGTAAGTAGCCAAAGGCAAATGGCCTGAAGAGCTACAGGGATTGCTATGGGCATACCAAATAATGGCCAAACCAAGCACGGGGGAGACACCTTTCTCTATCGTATATCGAGCAGAAGCCCTGATCCCGGTGAAAGTAGGAGAACCTACCATGAGATACTTCCAGGTAGATAAAGAAGCAAAAAATGAAGCATTACTGGTTAGATTGGAGCTGCTCGATGAACATAGAGACCTGGCGCATATAAGGATGGAGGCCTAAAAACAAAGATGAAAATATATTACAATCGAAGATCCAATCTCCATTTTTTCAAAGGGGGAGACTTGGTTTTAAGGAAAGTGACTCAAAATATCCATGAGCTCAACATAGAAAGCTGGGTCTAACTTGGGAAGGACCCTATCGGGTTTCATCTGTCACCGTGAAAGGATCATACGAATTGGAAAATCAAGACGAAGTAAAATTACCGAGCAACTGGAATGTGTCACACTTCAAAAGACACTTTTGCTGATGAGCACCACCTACACTGAAAGTATATGTTGCACTCTTTTTCTAATTTTTGTACTAATTGGGTTTCTTTGGCAAGGTTTTAACGAGTCAACAATGGAAAATATACTACGAATAAAGCACCGTCATCAGAAGTAAGACTTTTAAATGACAAGGCATGGAAGCAATGAATCACTACGGGACGGTTAGATAATCTTTTGCTCGGTAGCAAAGTTTGTACTGGGAAGTAAAGTTTAATATCGGGTCAAAGGTTACCCCGATCACTCGTGAGTGCAAGCCATTGTGGGGTGGCTAAATAGTCTTTGTCTCTATAGCAAATACCATAATGGGAGATGAAGCTTGCTATCAGACTAAAGATTATCCAACCATTCACTAGTGGGATCTTTAAAGGATCAAGACTTCCAGTGTTCAAATTCACATTCTTCGCATTCTTCCAGTAACCATTGTGGGGTGGTTACTGGGGACTGCGTGACCAGCCCTGTAGAAACAGGTTGTACAAATTAGTCACAAGTAATCGCAATTTCCTTTTCAGCACGACAAATGCTTATGTACTTTTAAAAATTGAAGGAATAAAGTAAAGTCCTTTTATTTTTATCTTGTTTCTAAGAAATAAAGTGAAGTCCTTTTGTTTCTTGCGCAGTCCGTGTCTTTTTTCTAAGGGTTATGTGAAAATTGACGAAAATGTGAAATCGTGCCTTAAAACTCATTTGAGTTTACTTCGGTCAGTGTTTTGAGAAAATGGCATGGATCATTGTTTTGACGGTCCTGGTGGGTCTGTCACGTGATTTGGGACTTGGGCGTATGCCCGAAATCGAATTCAGAAGTCCCTAGCTTGAATTATCACCATTTGTTGAAAACTAGAAGTTTAAGGGTTTAAAGAAATTCCAAGTTTGATCGTATTTTGACTTCATTTCTACCAGGTCCGGATTATGACTACGAAACTTGGTATAAGTTTATTAAAATATTTATGACTTATCTGCAAAATTTGGAGCAAAACAGAGTTAATTTGACGTGATTTAGACATTCGGTGGAAAAGTTGCATGTTCTTAAGCTTCATTGAAAATTTCATTCGTTTTGGTGTCCGATTCGTAGCTATATGTGTTGTTTTGGTGTTTTGATCGTGCGATCAAATTTGTATGATATTTTTGGACTTGTGTGCATGTTTGGTTTGGAGCCCCGAGGCTCGCGTGAGTTTCGGATAGGCATTAGAGTGGTTTTAGACTTAAGGAAATTGCTGGTTCTGGTGCAGGTTTCTGACCTCGCAATTGTAAGGTCATCTTTGCATTTGTGAACATTCATATCCTCTGTCAGATTCACATCAGAAAACAAGTAGTTCGCATTTGCGAAGGGGTACTGGGGGAGACTGATTCGCATTTGCGATCAAACGATCACAATATCGGAAGTCCAAGTTCGCATTTGTGAACAAAACCATCGCATTTGCCATGGAAGCAAAGATAAGGGATCTTCGCATTTGCGAAGGCTTTCTCGCATTTGCGGGGTTAGCAATTGTGACATCTGCGCTTGGACAAAAGAATGGAAAAACAAGAATTAGCTCATTTCTTTCAAATTCCCAACCCTAAAAACCTTAGAGGCGATTTTTCCAAGATCTTTTCTTCCTAAATTCATTGGTAAGTAACTCTAATCTACTTTCTTTCAATTACCCATTACACTTCACAAGTTTTCAACATCAAATCTAGGATTTTCAAGGTAGAAATTAGGGATTTGGGTAGAATTAGGGATTTTTGTAAAATTGGGATTTAGACCTCGAATTGAGGTCGAATTTCGAATTGAATTGCATAACAGGACTAGGGGTGAATGGGCGATCGGGTTTTGATCCGAACCTCGGGTTTTGACCAAGCGGGCCCATGGTTGAATTTTGTTGACCTTTTCAATAATGATCTAAATCGAACCTCTTTCATTCTTGAGTAGTTTCTAAAGCTTATTTTGAATCCTTTGGTCAATAATTTTCTAGATTTGGTTGGTTTGGAAGCTTGTTCGAAAGGCAAGGCCGTGGTTGAATTTTGAGTTGATTATGGAGTGAGGTAAGTGTTGGGTCTAACTTTGATTTAAGGGAATTAGGAACCCTTGAGCTATGTGCTATGTGAATTTCATGAGGCGGTGTATATGCGAGGTGACAAGTGTCTATACGCCGTCAATTACTTGTTTCCATGTCTAGCCGTATTTCATTAATTATAGCACTCCATGTATTGATTGTTACATGCCTTAATTGCTTCATATGCCTTAACTTGTTACTTGTCATTTATTATTCTCGCATTATAAATGTTAATTCCTTCCATGCTCCCATGCTTAATTGGTACTTGCCTTAATTGTCTTACTTGTACCCTTTAACTGTGATATATTTGATTTGTCTTGTTGTTCAGTATTAATTGTAGCCTTTATGATTTGGTACGAGATTCCTTCTTGATTTGTAGCTTTCAAATTTGTAATCGTAGAAATTCTTGTGATTCGAGTTGTTAAATTGATTGCACTTATTGATTTATTTTTTGGATCGGGTTGCACGTCACAACTAGTGGAATAAGGGAGGATTTATATTGATATGGCAGGATCGGGTTGCACGCTGCAACATGTGAAATAAGGGTGGATTGATATGGGTGAAATAAGGGGAAAATATGATATTGAATCTGATTATAGGGTGGGATCGATTTACGTGCCACAACATATATATTTACCTATTATAATTGATATTTGCATGGTGGAATAAGGGAGGATAGTGTTGTACAGTGGGATCAGGTTGCACACCGCAACAATTTATGTCTTTCTTTTCCTTGTTGTATTATGTTGGCTTCGGTACTTTCATACAATACTCTAAGGATTGGTATTTCTGGAATTTAATGATTTTGTTTGAGAATTGAGTTATTGTCATGAGTTAACTGCCTTATTTTGTTTCCATATTTTCCTTTCGTGTAATTATTTTATACTGTGTACAGGTTATTGTAAGTGACCACCCTTAGCCTCGTCACTACTTTATCGAGGTTAGGCTCGGCACTTACAGAGTACAATGAGTCAGTTGTACTCATACTACACTCTGCATTTCTTGTGTAGATTTTGGAGTCAGTCCGAGCGACGGTCAGTAGATTCCTCGGGTTGACTATCAGTACGTAGACTTGAGGTACAACTTCTCGGCGTTCGCAGCTCTAAAGTCCCATTCTTCTTTATCTTAGCCGTGTATTTCATTCAGAAAACTTTACTTTCATTCAGGCCTTTATCTGTATTATTCTAGTAGCTCGTGCACTTGTTACACCAGATTCGGGGTTGTATTAAGATTTTTCAGTTGTTATGGCTTTCATATTTTATCTCAGTTATTGCAGAAATCACCATCAGTTAAATTTGATTTGTTTAAAAATGGCTTAGAATTTGTTCTAACATTGGCTTGCCTAGCAAGTGAAATATTAGACGCCATCACGATCCCGAGGGTGGGAGTTCCGGGTCGTGATAATTTCCCACCAAGAGAGGTATCTTTACCAACTTCTCGATGACACAAGGATGTGCTACTAGAAAGCAGGGGGGACTATCTATATAGGGTAAAATCAATTCATATTAAATGTTCGTATATTAAAGTGACACGTGGAACTAGAGACAGATGGAAAGCGAGACAAGTGGAAGTCAAGACCGGGGGTCGCAGTCTCTGTTGGCACCGGGAAGCTCTCAATGTGAATGTTGCTCATGAATACAAATGAATGCCTGTCACTCAATTTCATTCAATCAAGAATATTTTGCAGTATGAAATACATAATCCGTTATTAAAGAATATGACATTCATAGCCTATCGTTACACATTCTTTAATGGCCTCCATAATTGTCATTTAAGAGGGGCTTTGATATGATCCTGGATAGACTGGGAAAAATAGAGAATATTGACGCCAAATTATCTGGTGGACCGTTGACCCCCTCCAAGTCCAAGAATGTCCAAGGGGTGCACGCTAAGGAGTTGCATTATCTTCAACAAGTGACTAGAAGATGTTTGGAGAATCACTTTGTATATTCATGAAAAGAATACCATGTTTGGATTTTTGAGAATTGAAGAATCAAGACCCCAAGTCAAACCGCATGACAATTTTTCACCAACCGTTGGCTACGGTTTAAGATGGGCCTGAAGAGCTGAAGAAAATAAGCTTGTGGATTTCGTCAAGGTTCAGCTGTGCGTCATGGTTGAGGCTACGATTTGGCCTGACGAGTTTTTTTTAGGAAATTAACTTTGAAACCTTTCATATTTTACCCATTGTGTATTTATAATAGCCTAGGGTTATTTTATTAGCAGCTTAGCATATTTTGACATAAGAAAACTCTTGAGAGAAATTTGGAACCTCTTGGTTCGAGTTCGACTTTGGATTACATGTTTTCAAGATTTGGGTTCTTGAGGGTAATCTTTTTCTCCTTTCTTTATATCTTGGGTTCTAAATTGTCGTTCTTGGGAGGTGATCGAATATTATTTAGATTGTTGCATCAGACCTTAGGGTTCTATATTTTCTTCTATATTTCGTTATTCATTCTACTTTTGATTATCTTAATAAAATATATCATTAGTTTTGCTTTAATTATTGTTATTTTCATATTCGTTGTTTGTTTATCTTGGATCGTATCAATTGGTATCAGAGGGAAGGCTCGTGTATTGTTCTAACAAACCCACGTTCCCCAATCTTGAAATCAAGATCCGAATTAGTAAAAAAAAAGGTATAGTTCTTATTTTTGACTAAACCCTAGTCGAGTTGCTTACAAAAAATAAAACAAAAAAATTATTATAGAAGAGTTCTTGTTGATTGCCGGGGAAAGACTACTTATGGGTAAGAAAGATTCTTTAGGGATTCTTGTTAAGAACGACTATTGCTAGTCCGCATTAAATCATTCTTAACATTTGAAACTGAATATTTGTTTCGTGCCAATTCGTTCGTGCTTTTCTCGTTATATTCGTAGAAATTTCTTGGCTCCCGTCCTTAGTTTTTTAAGAGTCTGTTCTTGAATATATAAACTCCACTTTTAAATTACTTTCAAGAAAACTCAATTGTTGGATATGGGATTTGGGAGTTGAGCTCGAACGCTGAGGATTTTCAAGGAGTAAGGCAGAGATTATACACGAGCAAAAAGTGAAAATTCATAAATGTGAGATAAAACACAAGAGGTTGAGTGGGCTTGTTTGAATCAATTATTTTTCCTATAAGCATGTCTTCTGCAGATTCAAGCGATTGGGATGAAATAATGGTTGAATATAGTGATGACAAATATTTGGATTCCTATGATGAAGATGATGGAGGAAGCAATTCATGTAACTTTTGCGGGAAGTACGATGGGTGTATTCCTTGTCATGATTCAAGTGATGACGAAACATGGTATGTTCCTTTTCATGATTTATATGGTTATGATTCGTACGAGTATGTTACTAACAAGTATGATAACCATCATGCTAATGATGGAAGATATTGAGTTGAATCAAGGAACATGAAAGAAAAGCATGGAAAAATATTTTACAAGGGTAGTGATGTAAGCTTGATCCTTGGAAACTATAAGATATCGATACCATTATTTGAAGGAATTCATGGTTTGAATGCCTACCTTACTTGAGAGAGAAAGGTGGACGATGTTTTTGCATCTTATCCATGTTCGGAAAGTAAAAGATTGGAGTTGGTTACTAAAGAACTTCATGGGAATGCTTATTTGTGGTGGTATAACTGTGAAACTACCTCTAAAAGCACTTCATGTCCATCCATTGAGACTTGGGATACAATGAAGTTTCTTTTGAGAATCAAGTTTGCACCTTTGAGTTTAAGAGATATGAGGCACAAGAAGAATGAGACTTCCAGGAGGGGAAAATCTATATTTTTTATTACCCAAGCACATCAAAGCATGGAAGCCTTCCAAAAGGAGAGATTCTAACGAAAAAGTCTTCTTCATGTTTAACTCCATTTGCAACAAACAAAAGTGAGCAAGCGAGACAAAAGAAAAAGAGGACTAAGTGAGTGACAATTCACAATTTAATAGAGACAAAAGGGGAGAGATAGGAGTAACGTGAGAAATATGCAAAAAGAGAAAAATTCGAGTGAAAGTGGAGAAGAGAGTGTTACAAAAGAAAGTTTGAGTGAAAATACTTTTTGTCTTCATTCTGACTTATTAACATATTCTTTGTCCAATATGTATTTCTCTAATGTGCAGGCCTTAAAGGATACCTTTGGAAAATTGGAGGAAACCATGGAAGATGCCACTATTTCAAGTGGTGAGGGAAAGCCAAATGATACAACATTAAAACATAATGACTTATTCTTAAACATAAGAAATAAAGGTAAAGAAGAACTTTTGGGAATAACTCGAGGTATAATGACTAATCATAACTCCTTTTCTTTGAGAGAATCTAATTCTCGTATCAGTGCTTGTGTTGGCTGTGATTCTTGTAAGCCTAGTGGATCTTTTGTTGCAAATCATGAAGTTTGTTGTGATGATTCACTAGTTGAGCTCAATATTTGGGATAACAGTTACCCCTATGAGTCTGAACTCGATGGTCTTATGTGGGGTGACCTTGTGAATAAACTATTTGAAAAAGGAGGGAAAGTTGAATGTGCACCTTATTCAGAGGGTGTGGATGCTTTAAGGGGAGACATCACTCAAAGTACTAATGATCATGGCCTTGTTGATTATTTGTTTCAACTTCATAATAACAATTGTGGTGTTGAAAAAACTTCCTTAATGAGTGAGTTTAAACTTGTTGGTACTTCTTCTCATGAGAATAATATGCTGCAATGTAATGAGAGCATGGCACAAGAAAAGTTTAATGAGAAACGCAAAGAGAGATCAAGGGAGCATGAATCTTCTTATTAATCCATTAACTATTTATTTTTTTACTATTATTTCTCCCTTTATACAGGAATTTGAAAAGGATTATGAGGAAAAGGAAAATGATGAGAATGCGAGTGGTCAGGTTAAGGCGTATTATTCTAAGCCCTTATGGGATGAGGAAATAAAACAAAAAGTTACCAATAAGGAAAATGTGGCCCATGGAGATTTTTTTTACTTAGATACCACGGGGAACGAGTTGAAAGAAGAATATAGTTGCTCAAGTTTAGAGGAGAATGTCAAGACTGAAGACTGTAAAGATGAAAAGGGAAGTAAACCATTTGCTATTACTTCTAGTGTTTATATCTTTACCAGTTTAGTTTCTAATTTTGATGAGTCATTCTCTTTAGTTTACGCCAAGAGATATATGTTGAAACAAGAGTTAGATCCTTTAAGGATTGACATGATTTTAATTTAGGACCTACATATTCTATCATTAAGAAGAGGGATTTGTGTAATTATCTCTTTAATACATTAGCTTCATCTAGTATACACCATATGTACAATGCATCTAAGAGAGATTTTAATCCTATGTATCTGGGTTGGCATAAATTTAATATAGATGATGATGTCCATGCTTTCTAGGGGGGTATTTATACTTTGTAGGTGTAATTGGGTCAAGTGGATGCATGGACACTATCATATTTTGCTTATACCAAATAAGTGTTGTTTATCATGTAAATTCTTCATCTTATTATGGTTCTTATGTGTTGTATCCAAGATTCGAGGACAAATTCTTATTTTTAAAGAGGGAGAGAATGATATGATCCTGGATAGTCCGAGAAAATTAGAGAATATTGAGAATGACGCCAAATTATCTAGTGAAACGTTGACCCGCTCCAAGTACAAGAATGTCCAAAGGGTGCATGCTAAGGAGTTGCATGATCTTCAACAAGTCTAGAAGATGTTTGGAGAATCACTTTGTGGATTCATGAAAAGAATACCATATTTGGAGTCTTGAGAATTGAAGAATCAAGACCCCAAGTCAAACCGTGTGACACGGTTTCACCAATCGTTGGCTACGGTTCAAGAGAGGGAGAGAAAGCGTGGTTGACAAACCAATCATCGGAGGCGACCGATTAACAATGGTTTATTTTTAGCAAACATGAATATTTATACGTAGTGTTTAGTACATTACAGTCATACCCCATTTTACTTAGGAGATATTGATTACCTAGGCTTGGTAGTACATTACAAGCATCATATGCTAAGTACTTAAAAAAACACATTGTTCCTTTTGGTCATTCATTACAAAAGATTCAACAGAAGATGGAGGTTGTGCATAATATTTCTTCATCCTTGTTTGAGTATTATCCTCCTTTGCTAGTTGGTGTGCCACATTATTCCCTTGCCGGAAGACGTGCCGGAGGATCACTTCCTTCTCCTGGTGCATTAACAACCTGCATTAATTAACAATATCGTCATATAGTCTATTACCCTGTTGTATAGACTGGATTACCTCCGTGGAGTATGTTTCAATATCCAGTGGGAACATTCTCCATTCTTGCGCTTTTTGGAGTCCCACAAGGAGAGCCTTTATTTTTGCCTCAAGTGAACAATTTGCACGAGTAGATTTGTAAATCCTACCACCCAGTTTCCTTTTGTGTTTCTGAATACACCTCTCATGCCACTTTTTTTATTTTTGTTCTTTTAGCTTGCATCTATATTTAATTTGTACCAGCCTTTCGGTGGTTTATGCCATTTTATATTGATAGTGATTTTCTTTATAGGACTGTGGCTGCTTTCCTTCAGGAGTTTGAATTAGATTGCTCTTTGTTTTATATGATATATGATGATAGGGATGTCGGTGTTGTTTTGATTATTGCTATATTCATTCAACAAAATATTCCAGAGGGAAAACGAAAAAAAGGATTTCCAATTAATATTTTATCTTTTAGGATGCAGTAAAAATCTTTTATTTGTAGAAGTCAGTGACTGCCCGTTGGTTTATAGAAGTCTAACCAACCTAAGATTTTCCAAAAGAAATTGGTGGTTTTACAATTAAAGATAATGTGAGTGATGGAATCTTCTTTTCTTTTAAAAATGGGGCACATGGGATCTATGTTAATACCTATATGGCCTAAGTACGCTCTACATGGTAGCCTATTGTGTAGGCATTTCCATAAAAAGAATTTTATCTTATTGGGGGAATTTAATTCCCAAACCCATTTAAACTCCAGTTGGTTGATTAACAAGGGATAAATTAGATCATAGCAAGATTTTATAGTAAAAATGCCCTTTGTGGTGAGTGGCCATATAGGAATGTCACAAGTTAAACCCTTTGTACGAATTCTGACCTTAGAAATATTTTCTTTGATGTCATTTGGGAGATTTATAGAGAATTTCGTTAAATCCTATTTATGGTTACTATAAATATCCCTATTTTCTTAAAGAATGATCAGCATCCGAGAGAGGGCCTTCAATAGAATTCATAAGGCTTTTTATATTGGGTATCCAATTGGTTTTCCAGATATTCACATTGGTTTGGTAGTGAGGTGACCAAGTAATACCCTTTGAGCAGGTCTCCCATCCTTTGGAATACTTCTCAAATAAAGGAATGTTTATTCTTGGATGTACTATTACCATACGAGGTGATGATTAACTTTGCCCAGGGGGTTGTTGCGTTGGTGAGAAGTCTCCATGCTAGGCCAGTTAGGAGGCATATATTTTTTGCACTAGCATTACGAATACCTAGGCCCCCATTGGATTTTTGCTGGAAAATGTTTGACCATTTGATTAGATGAAGTTTTTTCTTCTGTGGTAGTGCCCCATATAAAGTCCCTTTGTACTTTATCAATGTTTTTTAGGTATTTTTTGGTAGTAGGGTATATTGCATATAGTGGTTTGGTATTGAATTTAGGCAAGAATGGGCTAGTGTTGTTCTTCTCGCTATATTAATAAATCTCATTTTTCTGGATGCCAGTTTTACTCTCATTTTATCAATTATGAAGTGATAATCAACCGGTCTTGGATTTTTGTTTAGCATTGGGAATCCTAAATAGGTACTAAATGACTCACTTTTCTTAACACCTAACCTATTGGTAATATCCTTCATCGTGTGAGGCAAAAAATTACTTGAGAAAAGGATTTTTGATTTTGTAGCATTTATACATTGTCCTGATAGGCTACAAAAGTAATCCAGACCTGTTTTAATGGCTTGGCATGATTTGTTATTTTCTTTAGCCATTAATGTAAGGTCATCTGCGAAAAACATGTGTGAAAAATGAGGATTTTTCCTTCCTGTAATGATAGGGTCTCAATTACGAATATCTACTTGGTGGTTAATATATTTAGACAATATTTCCATACATAGGATAAAAATATAAGGTAGGGTCACCTTGACTTATCCCTCGACTTGGTTCAAAGAAGTTTGTGATAGAACCATTTACCAGGACAGCGATAGAGTTGGTTGTGATACAATTCAATAATAGTTTGGAAAATTTAGTAGGAAAATTAAAGTATCTAAGAGTGCGATATATGAAAGACCATTCCAAATGATCAAAATCCTTTTCGAGATCAATTTTTAAGATCATATAGCCTTGCTTACCTTTTAACTTCTTTAAGTTGGAAACTAATTCCTGGATAATGATTGCATTATCTGAGGCTCTTCTATGCTTCATGAAACTAGTCTGGAAAGGACTAATAAATTGTTCTAGGAAGGGTTTGAGATGGTTTGCAAGTATTTTAGTTTCTGTTTTGTAAATAGTATTGCAAAGGCCAATGGGTCTAAAGTTCTTGATATTATTAGCATTAGGGAGTTTTGGAATTAGGCAAAGGTAGGTTTTGTTCATGTCTTTAGGGATTTCCTTATTGTTAAAAATATTATGAGAAAGGTTCTTGACAGACTGCCCTATAATGTTCCACTACCTTTGAAAGAAAAAAGGGTGAAGGCCATCCGGCCTTAGGGCTTTGAATGGTTTAAACGAAAAAAATTGTCATTGTGATTTCACTATCAAATAGCGGATTGTCTAGCTTAGTAAGGTCTAATTTAAGGTGACTAGGAGGGATTCTTTCTATGCTATTCCAATCAGTAGATGAGTGAGAGGTGGTAAATATATTGGTAAAATAATTTGAAACGTGTGACATGATCAAGTGTTGATCATTAAGCCAATTTCCAGCATTGTCCTTAAATAGGTAATTTTGTTTCTCCTTCTTCTATTGATGCTGATATGTGGAAGAATCTTGTATTGGAATCTCCCTAAGTAAGACACATTATCCTAGATCTCATTTTCCAGTAATCCTCCTCTATTTAAGGATGTCATCGTAATCTTTTTTGAGATTATTTTCTAGTGTATGGAGAAAGTCACTATGTGGATGATTTCTAGATTTCTAAATCCCTTGAAGCCTTGATAGAATTTTTCTTCCCAAATATATCTCCAAAAGTCTTATCTTTCCAAGGCTTAATGCTATCCGCATGTTTTTACTGGCACTACAGTAGTCTATTCCATACCAATTGTTTCTAACAAGGGTTTGGAGCTCAGGATCTTTACACCAAAAGGTTTCTAGATGGAATGGTTTTTTATGGCCTTGTCTATTTCTAGGAATTAATTCTACTAATATAGGATTATGGTCAGAATATGTTTTAGGAAGATTAGTTACTGAACAATTTGGAAATAATTCAAGCCATTCCTCATTTCCTAAAATTTTCTCTAGTCTTTCCATGATGAGATCTTTTTTTCTCTGCCTATGGTTTGACCACTTATATTTGCATCCTTTATAGACAATATAAATTAGGCTACAATTACTAATTTTTGACCAAAGGAAGTTAGCTCTATTACTATTTATAAGTCTTCCCCCAAATTTTTTATTTGATCCCATAATATTGTTAGAATCTTCTCCTACCATCCACGGCCTTTATAGTGTTTATACATATTTTCTAAGTTCTCCCACATAATATTCCTATTAAAAGTGTCAGTACTAGCGTATATAAAAGAAAATAACCAAGATTTACGAATAGGAAGTACCTCTATTGTTGCATGTAATTTTTTGGTTCCTACAGATGAAATTATGAACTGTAACCACTTCATGGTTCCACATTACCACCATGCCACCTGTTTTTCCTTCTGCAGGTACTATCATCTCCGAGAAACCAAAATCATGAAGCATTTGAGCATTGTTTACCATACTTGTCTCAAGTAATGTCACCATGCAAGGCCTATGGGTGTCCACCATCTCCTTAAAATTTCTCCTAAGGTCATCATTGTTCCCTTCCCTTATATTCCAGATAATAAAGTTAGTTGGACGATTCATGGTTTGGTTTAATTTCATGTTTGCTGGGTCTCCATTCTCCCTCACTCCCTCCAGAAATACAGGGCTCCTCCTTAGTGAGGGAACTAGGATCATGGTTCTGTTGCCCACCATTGGATCCTGGGGTGGCCTGATGTCCACTGAACATTTGTACAGTTGCAGTGGGCAGTTGAGAACATGACTCTTCTCTTGCATCTCCGTGAAGAGATACACTTTTACCCCGTCTAGGTTTGAGAACTCCAGAATCTGTTCCAAGCCTAGGTTGAGGGGTTCTCCTATTTCCTCCATGGCTGCTTCTTCTTGTTCTGGTTCCTGCACTACTAGGGGTTGAGATGGTGGTGTTTGTTGATACACTGGTGATGTTGGTTTCTATTGAGCTTGTTGTGTGTTCTCCCATGGCATGAAGATTGGGTTTGTTTGAGAGAGCATTTCTGGTGGGAAGAAGGGCATGTCCAGGAGTAGATTTTGGGGTTTTATAGGGTTGAAATGTGGTGCATGTTCCACTGATTTATCATTGCATGCACCAAGTGCGGGTTCAGTGATGGTGCCAATGGGTGTAGGATATTGTTTAGCCATACCTGGTTTAAGTAATTGCTCATCGCGAGCCTCATCCCCTCAGTTATCAATTGTGCTAAGTGTTGAGTGTTTTGGAGGATTACTATCGTCTCTTGACTGTTGATTTGGAGATTGAACGAGACTTCATGTCCCAGTAGACCCATATCCATCCATGAAAAAGGTTGTTAATCATGAGTCAAGGGTGGCTGGACGTAAACAATTGGCGGAATCTCCATTTGTGGGGTAAAGGGAGGTAGGTTTTCCATATTCTGATCTCTGGGTTGTCTCAGAATTTGAATGAGTCTATGTCTTCTCCTTAAGGTGGAAGGGATCCTTGGCATTTTGTATTGGTTTCTGATTCTTAAGGAAGCCACTGGCAGGCGTGGTAATTGAATCACCGGTGGTAGAAGGAGGATTAATAACTAGGGTAAATGATTGGATTTTCAATTTGCAAGTCGTTTGAGTGGGAAAGAATTTATTTTATAGAAAGATCTTTAGTATATTTGGTATCAATTTCGTGTTCTAGAGGTGGAGCCATTTGTTCTTCACAAGAGTCTTTAGTGGACACTTGGACAACATGCTTTGGCGGAGTATTTTTTAGGCCTTTATAGGGTAACTTATCTTTGATAGATTGGTTTATAGGGTAATTAGCCATTGAGTCTTGATTTAATTGGTTTGTAGATAGGGCAGTGTCATAATTAGTGCAGGGGCTAATTAAATTATTAGGGGGGAGGGGGGTTATATGCATGGCATTCTTTTGGATAATATTAAAATTTGACACGTTAGTGTCCAACATATCTATATTATCCGTTTGAGTAAACAAGTGTTCATATGTAGGGGATAATTTTTTTTGTTTTCATTTTTAGTGGTTTTACTCAAAACCATTTGCTCATTATCAAGGAGTGAGAAGTTGTTTTGTACCGGAATGGTGGTATTCTCCATAGACAAGTTATTAGGAATTTTCCACTAGTATTTTCAAAAATTTTAATAGGAACTTTCGACTTATAATGCAAGATTTGAGTATCCATATACTTACCTGTATTTGTATTGAACAGTTTAACAATAATACCTGGTTGTTGTGATTCTCCATTAAATTGTTGAGGCCTTTTGGATTGCTATTTGGATATTGTCTTTACCTTTGTTGAACGATACTATTTTCCATTTCCCCTTTGAATCTTCTATTTTTGCAGTTGACTGTTCTTTGTCTGGGGATGAGCTTTCCTTAATTTCCTTTGTATATAAGTGCACTAGCCTTATGTGTGTCCAAGTCTTCCACAATTTTTGCATAGGAATTTTTCACCTTCATAGTGAATATATTATTTATGGCGCCAATGTATATAAAAGGTTGCACTGAGAATTCCAATGGTAGTTCTACACAAAGCCTGGCATAACGACCCCGGACTGTGGTTGATGTACATGCATTGATTTTTAATAAACGCTTAATGGCATTTCCAATTTTTTCTAAAAATTTTCCTTCGTAAAATTCAGTCGGTAGTTGTGGTAATCTAATCCATACCGCTGAAACAGTTAATTTTTCTTTTGTGGCTACAAAATTTGACTTCCATTTCATAATGGAGAGGTAGTTACCATTAACAAACCATGGTCCTTGATGAAGGGCCTTCTCCTTTCTATTAAATTTGATGATGTAGTAATCTTCCCCTAGATCAATTAGTGAGAAAGCCTATGTTGAACGCCATAGATCTTGGATCTTCTTTTTCAAGTAATGTTGTAGTATACGCTTTCCAAAGAGCTTCACAATGATAAAGAATTTTCAAGGTTCGTAAATTTTCTGCCTATCTTCCTCAGTTAGGGAAATTGTTTTGATGCCTGGGCGTTTCTGCCAACTCTATATGGGATTGGTTCAGATTGGATGCAAAGATCATTGAGTCTGAGGATACTAGCTTGTCTTTGAATGATGTTTTGTCTTCCACGCCATATTTTGTGGTTTTTGTCTGCTCGAGATTGAGTGGTTTTGGTGGCATTGTGTTTGAGGATTCGTAGGACTGGGAATTCATTCTAGAGGGAGAATTCGTAAATGTTCTGTTGGCTTCTCTCTTCAGTCTCAACATTAAAAATTGGGTAAGATCCACCGAAGTGGGTAGCCTTAACAGGATATGTCTGATAACAGGTAAAGTCCGAAGACTGTTCCCATCCCTGTCAGGGGAGATGCCAACCGTCTCCCCTTTCTACGAACACAACAATAGTTGTTTTGTAACGACCCGACCAGTCGTTTTGCGTTATCGAACCCCATTCCCCTAAATGAAATTTCCCATAGCGGCTTATTGTGATTTATGACTTGTGGGGGTGGGTGGTCCGGGTTTCGGAAGTGTTTAGAGTGCTATAGGAACACTTGGTTCCTTAAGGTTGGCCTTTAAGGCCAAGTTTGACTTCGGTCAACATTTTTAGTAAACGACCTCAGAATCGAATTTCGACGGTTCTAGTAGCTTCGTATGATAATTTCGGACTTAGGCGTATGTTCGGAATGGGTTTTGGATGACCTGGGAGCGTTCGGCGCCCAATATTGAAATAAGAGTTCCTTAGGTTCCTATTGTGGTTTGGGGCGTGTTTTTGAGTTATCGAGGTCCTGACGGAATTCCGAGATCGGGAATAGTTCCGTTATGTCAATTATGACTTGCCTGCAAAATTTGGTGTCATTCCGAGTAGTATAGGTCGGTTCAGAGCATTGTTAGCAAAGTCAGAAAACTTAAAGTTGCTAAGTTTGGTTCTAGGGGTTTTGGGGTGTGATCTTGAGTTTTAGCATTGCTTTGGTGTTTCGAAGGCTTGAGCGAGTTCGTATTATGATTTGGGACCTGTTGGTATATTTGGACGGGGGCTCGGGTAAGCCCAGGTGCCTCCCGGACACCACACGAGGCCAAAAACCAGCTGAAATAGCTACTGGTGCACATGTTCTGGTGTGACTGCAGGTGCAGTTGCCCAGTCGCAGGTGTGGGACCACTCCATTGGTCCCAACCTCGCAGGTGAGACCCCCAGCGGGCAGCCCATTTCTCGCAGGTGCGGACAAAGTTCCGCAGGAGCGGAGACGCAGGTGCGGTCTCCTCTCCGCAGGTGCGAGCCCAGGCCTCCTCGTCCTTTTCCGCAGGTGCGGTCCTCGAGCCGCAGGTGCGGAACCACTGTCAGGCAGTGTGTTTCTTTAAAATACGGGATTTCTTCATTTGTCTTCATTTTCTTCCTCCATTAGAGCACTTGAGAGCTTGAAAAAAGGGCTCCACGACCCAACCACTGAAAGGTAAGTAACTTCTATCTTAAAGTGGTTAATGCATGCATTCTTAGTAGGATTTAACTACTTAATTAGTGGAAAANTGGGATACTCACTGGGTACATATATTTATGTACTCATGCTACGTTTTTGTACTTAATTGTACAGATTCTGAGGCTGGTGCATCTGGTTGTCGAACTGGGACTTGACTTGATATTAGACGGACCTGACTTCACGGTGAGCTTCTTTTCTCCTGGCAATCTCCGGCAGCACCATAGGGTTTTCTTTTACTTATTTCCCGTCTATTTCCTTCAGACAGTGAGACTGTATATTATATCTTTTGTATATTTTGTTAGTATGCCCGTAGGACTTGTGACACTAGTTCCNCGTTCGAGGTTAGATTTTGAGATTTCTTCAAGAATGGTGAATTTGGCTAAGTAATAGGAGAATTCCATCCTTTGAATATAAATTGATATATTTGTATAACATTTGGCTAGTTTTGAGTCCGTGGGTGTCGAGTTCGGAGTTTCGGGTGAATTCTTGACCGGGGGAGTAGGTGCGATGCGAGGTAAGCCTCCTTTCTAACCTTGTAAGGGGGAACTGTCCCCCGAGGTGATTTAAATGCTATATGTTATAATTTTGGGGGCTACGTACGCACAAAGTGACGAGAGTCCGTACGTAGCGGCTATTACTATTATGTCCGGATAGTTTGGCCCACATCATGCCTTGTGTTTTACTTGATATGAACTATATGATTAATAAATTAAATGTTACATGTTGCTTACTTCCCTCTGGTCATGGAATTTGAGAAAACTTGTAAGGAATTGTTCACTGAAAGGTAGTTTTTTTAAAAAAAAAAAAAATAATGTATGTGCATGTGACTGCTTCGCAATTTACATTCCGTGAGCGGAGTGTGACTTCCCCCACTCTTATGGGAACGGGCCATACGTCATAGCGGATTGAGAGATGCACTTTTGGTTCGGGCCGTTCGATCCTCGGCAGTGCATAGAGAGGATTGAGAGATGCACTTTTGGTACAGGTCGTTCGATCCTCAGCAGTGCATAGATGTGAGTACTTTATGGAAAGGTGAACTTATGATTCGGGCCGTTCGACCCTCGGCAGTGCACGAACATGACTATCTTATGACTCCAGCCGGTTGTCCTTACCCTGCATGCGCATGATTTATTTGTTACTAAATTCATGGATATTGATTTGACAGATATTTGGGGGAAAGTGAAGTTGTAATTGTTTCATTCATTCCTAGTACTTCCTTGGATTTCAGTGCCTTATATATATTTGTTGCTTCACTGCCTTTACATGCCTACCATTTCTATCATATTGTATTAAATTATATTGTTGGACCTTAGTGAGTGTCATGTCGACCTCTCGTTACTACCTCTTCGAGGTTAGGTGGGATACTCACTGGGTACATATATTTATGTACTCATGCTACGTTTTTGTACTTAATTGTACAGATTCTGAGGCTGGTGCATCTGGTTGTCGAACTGGGACTTGACTTGATATTAGACGGACCTGACTTCACGGTGAGCTTCTTTTCTCCTGGCAATCTCCGGCAGCACCATAGGGTTTTCTTTTACTTATTTCCCGTCTATTTCCTTCAGACAGTGAGACTGTATATTATATCTTTTGTATATTTTGTTAGTATGCCCGTAGGACTTGTGACACTAGTTCCTGGCACACACATGATAGTTGTTATGGATTTCGGGTTTGTATATATATTGGCTCACGCCTCTTCATGACTGCTTTTGATTAAAACTGGCTATTTATCCTTGTCGAATCATGTTTTAAGTTTCAAAAACTGAGTATATTTTGAAATGAATAATCTAATAAGAAAGAATCCTTAGTAAATTGAGAATTGGCTTGTCTGACCCCGCTGTTGGGCGCCATCACGACCTATGTTAAGATTTTGGGTCGTGACATGTTTACTCGGTTTCCTCATCATCGACTCAAACTCCTAATCAGAGTAATTGAAAATGCAAAAATAAAAAACAAAACGGAATGTACCTCGGTTCTTTAAGCTTTAATAAACGAAATCCATATTAACAAGCTATTTCATAATTTTCTCAAGCAACCTATACGTGCAGGGAAAAAAATAATATACTAGTGTAAATTAGATACGTTTAGTTACTTGGTTGTTTTACGGTATTAGAATGTAACTTAAATAGGGGCCTTGTCATTAACAACTCTCAAATTGTTATAACAAGTTATTTATGATATAAATATTATAAAAATTTGTACAAATTTTATTTTAATCGATTATAATCAGTAATTGGTCTCTTTATTTATGTTACCAAATTAATACACAATTGCTTATCATTAGTATCACCTTAACATGATATATTTATTTAAGATTACGTGTAACGACCCGACCGATCATTTTGAGCTCAAGCATGTTGTTAGGCAGTTTGAGGCCTTGAGTAGCTTCACTTCATGTATTATGTCTTGTACACGTAGTCGGAATTGAATTCGAGAAGTTCGGAGTTGATTCAGATGGAAAAAATTCTCATTTCAGAAGCTTTAAGTTGGAAGAGTTGACTAAGGTTTGACTTTTGAGTAAACGACCTCGAAATCGGGATTTGAAGGTTCCAATAAGTTCATATGATGATTTTGGACTTGGGCGTATGTTCGGATTGAATATCGGGTTGTCCAGGAGTATTTCTGCGCTTATTATGGAAAATTGGCATTTTGAAAGTTTAAGAATTTCTAAAGTTTGATTTGAAGTGAATTTTACTGTTACCGGTGTCTGTTTGGGGTTCCGAGCCTTGGAATAGATTTGTATCGTGATTTGTGACTTGTGCGTAATGTTTGGCATCAATCCAGACTGTTTAACTATGAATTGGACGCGTTGTCGAAGTTTGAATGTTTGAAAGTTTAAAGAAATGTTTCGATCATCGATTCGTGGTTATGATGTTGTGTGGGGTGATTGAGGCCTCGAGCAGGTCTATGTCATGTTTTGGTACTGGTTAGTGTGATTGGACGGGGTCCTGAGGGCTTTGGTGTGCTTCGGGATAGTTTCGGACCAAGTTTGGGTGCATTGTTTTGTTCTTTGCGAATGCAAACGGTTTCATGCGTTCGCAAAGAAGGATTAAAGGGAAATGGGGGCCTGGAGGTGTAAAGCCTTTGCAAACACGGCCTGTGACCGCGAACGCGAAGCATCAGGACTTGGAGGCATCACGAACGCGACATAGGTGACGCGAATGTGAAGAGGAATTTTGGAAGCAGTGACTTTAAGCCTATGCTATCGCGAAGATGCTACCGCGATTTCGAAGAAGAACGGGCCTGGGCAGACTTGGTTTTATACGGGATTTGGCCCATTTTCTTTCATTTTCACTTGGTTGGGGCGATTTTTGGAGAGGTTCAAGGGGTGAATTTCATCATCTACTGCAAGGTAAGTAATTCCCGCATATTGCTAGCTAACTACATGGATTCTACAAGGATTTAGAAATGGAAATTAATAAAAATTGTGAGATTTTGAAAGAAACCTAGAAATTGGTATTTTTGAATTTTTACCACGAAATTTGACATGGAATTAGGAATAAATCATATATTTGAGTTCGTGGCGTTATGGATAAAGTTTATCTTCAAAAACATTCAAAATTCGAGTACTTGGTGTAACGACCCGGCTGGTCTTTTCGAGAGTTATAGCCCCGTTTTCCCCATTTCTGCTTCTTTATGTGTTATTCATCTATATTGTATGGTATTGTGTTGATTGATTTGGGTCCGGAGTGGTTTGGAGTGGAATTAGACACTTAGTCTCTTATTAGGAAGTTTAAGTTGGAAAAGTCAACCGGATGTTGACTTATGTGTGAACGATCTAGGATTTGGATTTTTATGGTTCAGTTAGCTCTGTTAGGTGATTTTGGAGTTAGGAGCGCGTCCGTAATGTAAATTTGGAGGTCATGATCGAGGGCAGGATCGAGGCCATGACTTAGGGTAGGATCGAAGCCATGATCGAGGACAAGATCGAGGCCATGACCGAGGGTAGGATCGAGGCCATGATCGAGGGTGTTGATACCCAATTTTTTCCTATAATATTTTTAAATGCATATATACCTTCAAAACTATGCACTAGCATCAATTGATATTTTTTCATAATTTTTACCTTTTTAAATTAATTTATCCCAGTATTTTTATATATAAATAATTACTAATTGCATCAGAAATAATTTTATAACAATTTTATGACTTAATTCAACTTTTTATATTTATAATAAGCTTTAACTACTTGCACAAATGGCCACATTTATATTTTGGGTTACAATTACAATAACTTTGCAATTATAGCCCATGCGTACATTATTGCATTATTTTACCAGAAAATAACTCATTGTATTTTTAAAATATTGAGTAATTATTTTTCATCATTTTTATGCATAAAAATCATTTTTTATCATTTACTAACTATTTTACAAATTATTTTATCAATTAAGTGGGTATTTAACAAGTAGCCTCTTTTAATTTGGTTCAATTTCGGACCTAGCCATATTATTACCCCCAGCCCAGATTTTTATCATAGCCCAAATACCCTTAAGCCTAACCTGCACCTGCACCTACCCGACCCAAACCCCCATCAAATCGTGGCCGTTGATCTTTTAGATCAACGGTCCATAATAAGCCTTACCATAATTAACCCCCAACCAACCCTAACCTCTAATCACTTCTCCAACTCGACTGCCTTTGAATCCCTCCTCCTCAATTCTCTCTCAACTCACCCCTAACCATAATCACCGTCACCGGTGAAAGAACCCTGCTATGGTGTCTCTATGTCTCCTCCGACCACCACTGGTCCCCTATACTCCCTCGCTCTTTGATTTCATGATTCCTTGAGGACTCAAGGAAAGCCAACCGGATTCTGCCTGAAATTGTTAACCAGATTGTCTATGGCCTTTCTCGTTTGTGAGTATTGGTTTCCTGCCATTTTTAGTTCAAATCCGTAGTTTTGACCGAATTTCTTTCATCTCTACTGTTTTTGTGAAAACCCCTAGTTACGACTACTCGAATTCGTTTAGATCTTTGTATATCTGAAACGGTTCGAGTATTATCTGGTGTTTTCCCTTGAAGATCTCCTGTTTTGGTTAACTGTTTCGATTCCATTTGCTTTCTTCTGAAATTAGGGTTTTCCCCAAGTATTTCTCAAAAAGGATTTTCTTTCTAACTTTTTCAGCGTTTAAATTATTTGTTTCTTTACTAGCTTGACTGATTCTCGTGTATGTTTCTGTGCGTTACACTTATGTCTTCAATTCTTTGGTTTCGATATTGTGCTTATCTCTACGAACCAGTCCTATTAACTTATTTGTATTTAGGAGCTTAAATGATTTTCCCTGTTAAAATAAGTATTTTGTGAGAGTTCTACTTGATTGACTTCTGTTAAGGATTTGAACGATTTCTTTCTTGTTAAAATCAGAACCCTTTGGGATTCTTACTTGGTTGATTTTTTTGTAAGGATCAAATAATTATTTCCTATAAAATTAGTACTCTTTGAAGATTTTACTGGTTGTTTCCTGTTAATTGCTCTGATTAAAATCCATGTGCATAGCTTTTATTGTTTTCCTTATTTATGACTTTAATTGGTCATCCTTGACTTAATTACTCATCCGCGTGATTTTGTGATTTGTACTAATCCTTTATTTGGTCTGATTTGGATTCTTGCCTTAATTAAACTCTCTTGTTGTTACCGTTGATCAATTACCCCTAATTAAGGGTCTATTCTGGATTCCCTTATGATTAATTGATTATGTGACCCTGTGATTGCCCTTAATTGACTGGTTTCTGATTCTTTTACCTTATTTCCCTTACTCCTAAAGTTCTATAAATACAATCTTGTTTTTCCTCTCAACACACGAACAATAGCTACCTGTGCTAACTATTGTTCTAGCCGGCTGAAAGCCAAGGCTAGACAGTGGAACCCTACTTGCTTTACATTGTGCACTTTGTTTCCTTAACTGGTATGTCTCTAGCTCAATTCTGAAACTAACTTTGTGTGTTACTTTATGTAAATCCATGCCTATTCCTGCATTAGATTAATTGGCTATGTATTTAATTGTCTTCATGTTTACTGCTTTACCCAGTATGTTTAAGTTTTACCCCCTCCAGTTCAAGTGTTTAATCGAGCATGCCTAGATCTCATTTGTCTTGTTTGCATGATTGTTCAGTTCCTGTTTACTCCCCTCAACTAGTATGTTCATGTTAGTGTCTTAGACTCCTAATGTATTTGATTGATCATACTTGGTATGACTAATGCACCCCTGTCTTCAACATGACTATTCCCATGCTCTGTCTCCATGTTTTAATTGCCTTTTACCATGACTGACTTGTCAAAGTCCCTGAATCAGCAGACTCCTAGTTGTTTTGTACAATCATTGTTCCATATGCTCCCCTTATACCCTGTTCATGTGTTTCTGATGTGAAGCTCTCTATGTTCCCAACCCCCTTGACCCCTGTTTGTAAAACTGATTGCTGAATGGTTGTGAGTCTGAGCACTCTGAGTTTGTGTGGTAAATCTTTGTTATTTTAGAATTGATTTCAAAACTGTTTTTCACTCTTGTCTTTTTCCTAAAATTGTTTCTATTCCGGAAAACCTTTTCAATCCTAAAAATGTTATCTCTACACTGTCTTTAACAAGTTCTTTCAAAACTATGTCAAGCACTCTCACTTCTACTCTTAGATTCTTAAGTTCTGCCCCTCCAGTGTGTGTACTGCCTAGGAGTCCCCGAGATTCCTCCGAACTCTGGCACACTGGGGCTGGCCTTCTCCACACTGCACATACTCACTTTCCTATTCAAAGGATCTTGGTGTGAGCATTTCCCGGGATCCCTGAGGTCCTTAGGGAACTTTGACACACCAGGACTCCCTATTTGGCTATGAGATTCTTGGGATCTGAGACTGTTTTTGAAGAACTGGTGTCTCCAGGTTTTTTTTGGGCCTATCTGCAGGCTCCCTATAGTATAACTTATATTTATGTAACCCATTCAATTCTGGTTTGTAATAATTATCTTTGTAAACAGATATTGGAGAAATTACTAAAAGGGGAGGGATTTTTATATGACTTTTTGTGGGGAAATTGGGTAGAAATCATGCTTTAGGTTTATATTATGCTCATTTGCAGTAGAAATCATGCCTTTAGACCTATGATGGCATTAGAGATCATGTTGTAGGACTGTTGTGTTATTTGCATTAGAAACCTTGCCTTAGGATAATCATGTTTTACTGGTTTTGCATATTAGAAAACATGTTATAGCTCAGTACTTCATTATCACGAAATTCTGCTTCTGCATAATCATGATCACCTAGAAATCATTTTATTAAATTACTGCTGTAATTCTGCCTAATAAAAATGTTCATTCTTTATGTGCATTAGAAATCCTGCTTTAGGACTGTGTTTATATTCATTTTTAAACCATGTCTACATCGTTTAAATTAGTAATCGTCCTGTCCATAAGGATGCTTAAAAACAGCCCCAACGCCTAGACACCATGTTAGGGGATAAATATGTATGAAATCGATTTCTTGACATTCAACACTTAGACCAGCATGCCTATATGACTTGATAAATTCAAACAGTTTTAAATTATTCCCAGAATTCTGATTGCCTGTTTATAGGGTATTACAAATACATGCCTAGGCAAGCCTTAGGTAATTAAGGTCTTATAAAACTGTGAAATTGTGTTATTTTTTATTTTTGTGAAACCGCCCAGGTTAGGTTAATGTCACTTCGCCTTAAAATCATGTTGCATATTCTCTGCTTGTCATGCTCACCTAGACATCCTGTTCTAGGACTTTCTGAAAATTCTCTGAAATCTGTGTTTGAGACGTGCTAATTATCTACTTATGTGTGGAGTTAAACATGAGCCCTATTAATTATTTTCATACTTGACATTTTCCCTTTTAAACATCTTAGGAGAGTCTAGAACTGCCTAAAATTAGAGGTCCTAAACACCTCCGGGACCATAAGGAAGGGACGGGTAATGCCCACTTAGAGTCCGTCTAAATTAAAATCGCTCATATTACCGCTAAGGGGAGGGTAATTGTGTAGTAAAAGGATATGATGACCCGTGGGCTAATGTCACATGTAACCCCTCTAGTTGAGGAAGGATTACTTGGCATTGTACGGATGTGATCGTATAGGCTAATAACTTAGGACTCCCTTGTCTTATCTACATATGTGTGCTCAGACTGCTTACCTTTTAAACGTTTTTCATCTTACTTACATATGTGTGCTTAGACTGCTTATCTGTTAAATGACTAATTTACTAAGTAAGTTTGGCCTGGACCCACCATTGTGGACCTCGAGGGGTGCCTAACACCTTCCCTTCAAGGTAATTTCAAGCCCTTACCCAATCTCTGATGATGTAGACTAGCTTCATGAGTTACTTGCATTAGGTGCCCTAACGCACCATAAATCCGTTAGGTGGTGACTCTTCACTTTCCATACCCCTATCCCAAAAGGAAGGGAATTGTACCAAATGAATGTCGAAACCCGATTCCGCGAGGAAAAGGAGGGGCGCGACAGAGAGCAGAATCGAGGGCAAGACCGGGGGCAGCCTGGGCAGAAAATATAAATAGCACAAACTTCGCAAATTTTGGTCCATGCTTCACCTTTTGTTTGTCGGTTTTGAAGCTTTTGGGAGTGATTTTGAAGAGGGATTCAAGGGATATCAGTGAGGTAAGTTGCGCCCTAATACTCGTGTCTATGGTGATTTCAGTAATTAGTGGAAATTAGGGGTGAAGATGAGGGGTTAGGGCTTGGGATTTTGAAAAGTTTGATGTGAGGATTTGAACCAAACAGTGTTGGATTTTGATAAATTTGGTATGGTTAGACTCATGAGTGAACGAGATCTCTAGTTTTATAATTTTTTTCGGGTTTCGAGACGTGGTCCCAAGGGCCGGGTTTTAACCAATTTCGGGTTTTGGCCTAATTTTATAGTTTTTCTTGTGAATTCGTTTCCCTAGCATATGTTGATGGTATTGTACTGGTTGTGAATAGATTTGGAGCTTTTGGAGGCCGAGTCGAGGGGAAAAAGCATCCCGGAGTAAGATTTTGACGTTGTTAAGGTAAGTAACAGTTTTAAATCTGGTTTTGAGGATACGAGATCGGGGATTTGGTATCATGTGACTATTTGGAGGTGACACCCATGTTGGGTGACGGGCATGTGGGTGTACTCCGTGAGGGATTAAGACTTGGTCCGTCCGGTGAGGCTGTGAAGTCTAATAGCCTTTATCTGTGTTTATGTACTTTCTTGTCTGCTAGAACTTCATTGCTTTCATTTTAGAGATCATGCTTAGGCTTTATCCCTGCTCACAATAGTTATACTCACTCATAGTGATTCTTGTACATGTTTACCGCAGTCTTTGTTATCTTCTTGCTGATACACTGTAATACTTTGAATTGGGCTGTTTTCCTTTCTTTATTGAGAGTTATGAGGCTGGAAAGGTACATGACTGAGTGAGGCCGAGGGCCTGTTGTGAGGCATTGTACTATAGCACGTGATTTGTCCATGCGGATCCAGATATTGATATCATAGCACGTGAGTTATCCGTGCGGATCCAGATATGATATTATAGCACGTGAGTTGTCCGTGCAACACGTGAGTGGTCCGTGCAGATTAGCGTTTGGGCTGTAGGAGCCCTCTGGAGTCTGAACACCCCCAGTGAGGGCAGGTACCTATTGAGCGTGTGCATTGAGGGCTGGGGGATTGAGTGACAGTGCCTGTGAGGTTTCATCTATTTCGTTGTTGTTGCGCATTATCTTCTAGGTGCCTTGTTGTGGTTGGTAATTTATGAAACTAATATTTTACTCATGTTTATCGTTAACTGTGAAAATTATCAATTGAATTGTTCTTCTTAGCTCGTCACTACTACTCACTTCCTTATTTATTGATGTTACTTGCTGAGTCGGTTGTACTCATACTACACCCTGCACTACATGTGCAGATCCAGGTGTGTCTGAGCACGACGATTGTTGAGTCCAGGCCGGTTGAGTATTAGAGACTGCAAGGTAGCTGCCAGCGTCCGCAGGACCTTATTGCTCCTTCTACGTTTTCTGTTGTATTGACATTTAGACAGTTGCTGCAATAGTTTTAAATACTTAGACTCTCATGACTTGGTGACACCCTGATGTTTGGGGCTCGTTTCTTTGCACTTTGTTCGAATTTAGCTTTGATTTTATGGGAATTTCTAATATTGAAAAGTCTTACTTAACTCTCATATTTAAATTGGTAGCATTTTTTGGGAAGGTAGGCTTGCCTAGTATCACGATAGGCGCCATCACAACAGGATTTAGATTTGGGTCGTGACACTTGGGCCTGAGGGTTGACTTTATTGACTTTTCGAGTAGAGTTGGGAATTGTTATAAATTGATTAATTATAATCATTGGAGTATATTTTGATTGATTTTCACATTGTTTGACTAGTTTCAGATCGTTTGGCTTTGAATGGAAGAGTTAGAGAGGCATTGGAGCCGGTTATTGGAACTTTGGAGCGAGGTAAGTCTCTTGTCCAACCTTGTCAGGGGGAAACCACCCTCTAGGTGATGTAATTGTTATGTGCTACTAGTTATGGGTGCTACGTACACACGAGGTGATGAGAGTCCGTACGTAGCTAAAGCATGTTTATGTCCGGGTAGACTTAGGACTTTATCATGTAATATTTGAATTATTTGAACTCATTATGCTGGCTTAATTAAATGAATTTCTAATTGAAATTGATTTTGAAATATACGTATATATTAGGCCGAGCCTTATCACCTTGAGATGTTGGCAAGTTATTTGAGAAACAATAAAGGTTATATTCACTTTGTATTCATATACGGTATTGTAAGCATGTGTCTCGTAATTCAGTAATCTCCTTCCCTTCTTGTGGAGCGTGTCCAACGCCTCAGTGTACATTATTCTGCGTCGGGCCGAACGACCTCGGCATAATCGTGCGTTATATCGCTGGCAGTCCGAATATTCACGAGGTTATCCTTCCACTGAAGCCTGGCATTTCATATGGTATTTCTTATCTGTTTGATATTGGTACTTGACATGTCTAAGTTGTCGAGGTAGAATACAAGACGGAGAAATTCACACCTTTAAAAAAAAATTTGGAAGATTATGTAACTTTCAAATTTTCCCCATTATTGTTGTGTGCTTCATATCTGCTTATATTTATTATATTGCTTTATTGCACCTCTAGTAATGTCGATGTCGAACCCTCATCACTACTTCTCCGGGGTTAGGCTAGATACTTACTGGGTACGCGTTGATTTACGTACTCATGCTACACTTCTGCACTAAATGTGCCGGATCTGATAGGTTCAATTGGTGGTTATCTTGGTGCATAAGCACAACTGCTGAGAAGACTTTATGGCGAGCTGCATTTCAGGCTACGTATCGCAGCGCATAGAGTCTCCATCGTACTATTTACTCTATCCTGTCTTATTTACATTCTGGAAAAATATTGTATTAT
This sequence comes from Nicotiana knightiana, assembly GCA_005239525.1. Classification (NCBI taxonomy): domain Eukaryota; kingdom Viridiplantae; phylum Streptophyta; class Magnoliopsida; order Solanales; family Solanaceae; genus Nicotiana; species Nicotiana knightiana. Next base: position 48,425 of record ML401114.1, read on the forward strand.
TATCGTACTCTTTAGTAAATGCCCAGGCACTTGTGACACCAGCTCTTGGGATGTTCACGATGCGGTTGTGATTTTACGTAGCATTTGCACACTTTTATTATCATTTCTATTTAAAGTCTAAGTGTCGATTTGAATGCATAGATTTCATGTCACGACCCAAATTCTCAACCCACGGGATCGTGATGGCGCTTAACACAATACTTGCTAGGCAAGCCGATGTTAGATATTTGTTAACCATTTCCTTTTAAAGTTCACTTACCCATAATAGAACAAGTTAAAAATAATATTGAATCTAATATTTTCCACTAAATAATTCCATGAATAATAATAAAGATCAATAATCCAGCCGAACCACGAACTAAATATGTAACTATAAAACTACCCCATGGTCTGGTGTCACAATTCACGAACTACTAAGAATACTACAAATAATGGACTGAAGGAATCTGCGGACTCCAGCAGATCTACCTCGTGTCTCCGAACGAAAATGCTCAGCTTCTAAGATCTCCTAACTCTGGTCAGTACCTGGATCTGCACAAAAGAGTGCAGAGTGTAGTATCAGTACAACCGACCCCATGTACTGAGTAAGTGCCGAGCCTAACCTCGACGAAGTAGTGACGAGGCTACGGCGAGGCATTAACAATATAACCTGTGAATAATATATATAATAAAGCCAGAAAGAAACAATAATAATAAACTCGATAACCAGTAACTTGCAATTGCAAATAAAAATAACTCGGATAACTCTTTCCAGATATCAATTATAATCAACTCCTAAAAAATTTCCAAGTTTCAATTTAAATCACAGTAAAAGAGTATGAAACCCTTTTTAATAAAACCAGAGTTTTCCAAATCCTTATTTTTGAAAATCAGTAAAACATAAATATTCACCCTTATCACTCCTTGTTGCGGCGCGCAACCCGCTCCCACCTGTCTACTCTTATTGCTCCCCCCTATATATATCACCCTTATTTCTCCTGTTGCGGCGTGCAACCCGATCCCACCTGTCCACCCTTATCACTCCTTGTTGCGGCGCGCAACCCGCTCCCACCTGTCTACTCTTATTGCTCCCCCCTATATATATCACCCTTATTTCTCCTGTTGCGGCGTGCAACCCGATCCCACCTGTCCACCCTTATCACTCCTTGTTGCGGCGCGCAACCCGCTCCCACCTGTCTACTCTTATTGCTCCCCCCTATATATATCACCCTTATTTCTCCTGTTGCGGCGTGCAACCCGATCCCACCTGTCCACCCTTATCACTCCTTGTTGTGACGTGCAACCCATTCCCACCAGACATATCATATCAGTTTATTTATAAAAACTTTCAGAATTCAGGCCAAGCCTTTCATAACATTTTTGTATCACAATTGTAAACAGAAACGGTAAAACTCATAAACTTCATCAATTATCATTTCATAACGAAACCAAGAAATTTTATTCATATCGTAACACTGACGTCCAGCTCAATCCTTATATAACTTAACAAAACCAAGAGAATAGCTAACACTTACAAAATACTTGAAACAATACTTAACAATAAGTTAACGAATCCAAATGGACATATAAACATCAATGATCATGAAATAATTAAGCCCGGAAGCAAACAATTAGAAAATGGGGAAGGGACCATGTTCAACAATAATTTAATGGTACGTAGATACTCGTCACCTCACCTATACACCACACACATACAGATTCACATAGCATTTAAGTGGGGATTCCTATTCCCTCAAGTCAAGGTTAAACCAAACACTTAACTCGATCCCACAAGCAATCACTGCTCTAGCACGGCCTTTCCTTTAGAATTTGCCTCTAACCCGCTCGAATCTAATCACAATTGGTTCAATATAATCAATTATTGCTTAAAGGAATCTACTTTAATGAAAAACCATGGTTTTTGATGCGAGACTAAAATGCACAGCTTAATATGTAATATACCTTACATTTGAGGTGCGTTAATGATAAAAATACACTCTTTATGTGCT
>ML401116.1:0-20906 GCA_005239525.1 Nicotiana knightiana
ATCCTATATTACTTGTCGACCACGTACACTTGCGTGTGCATTGGGATTTCGACCAACAACGTAACCCCCCATAAATAGTAACACATAATTAATTATTTCACTTATGGGGACAATTCACTCTTACAAGGTTATAAAGGAGACTTACCTTGCTCCGAAGTTCCATAGCCAGCTTCCAAGCCTTTCCAACAACTCTAGCCGATGCCCAACGCTCCAAAACTATTCAATAAATGTGCAAACCCATAAAAACATACTCTTATACTCACGACAATTCAATTTAAACAATTTTCCAACTCCGCTCGAAGAGTCGATAAAATCACCCTCGGGCCCACGTGCCCGGATTCCGAAAATTTCTCGAAGATAAACTTTACTCATAACATCACGAACTTAAATATGTAATTTACTCCAAGTTCCATGACCAAAATCGTGGTCGAAATCCAAAAATACCAATTCTAGGTTTTCTACCAAAAGCCCCACAATTTATACACTTTCCATGTTAAAATCCTTATGAAATCATGTATTTAACTTAATACTTGCAAGAATTACTTACCTCATAGAAGATAATGAAATCTCCTCTCTTCAAGGCTCCAAAATTGCCCAATCAAAGTGAGAAATGAGTGAAAAATGGCCAAATCCCATCTTAAAATACACACTGCCTAGCGATTCTTCGCACCTGCGGTGCACCAGCCGCACCTGCGCCACCAGGCTGCCTCTCTCGATCTCGCACCTGCGGCTCTCCTTCCGCAGGTGCGGTCCCGTATCTGTGGAAAAATGACCGCATATGTGGTCCCAAGCTAGCCCAGCCACTTCTGTTTCTGCGGCTCAAAGGCCGCTTCCGCGGCTCCGCACCTACGGCCAAGACCTCGCAGGTGCAGTTACACCAGAAGACAGCAGCCTCAACCTTTCTCAACTCCAATTTCGAACTGTTTACCTTTCGGAATCCACCCGAGGCCCCCGGGACCCCGTACAATCATACCGACCAGCTCTAAAATATACTACAGACCTGCTCGAGGCCTCAAATCACATCAAACAACACCAAAACCATGAATCGCACTCAAATCCAACCTTAATGTACTTTAGAACTTCAAATTTCTTCATTCGATGCTAAACCTATCAAATCACGTCCGATTGATTTCAAATTTTGCACGCAAGTCATATTCAACATTACAGACCTACTCCAACTTCCAAAATCGAAATTTGACCCCGATAGCAAAAGTTCCTCTTCCAGTCCAACTCCTCAAAAACCTTTGAATTTCTAACTTTAGCCAAATGACTTCAAAATGACATACGGACCTCCAAATTTACTTCTGATCGCGCTCCCAGTACCAGAATCACCATACGGAGCTATTCAGATACTCGGAATACCCAAACGGACATCGATAACACTGAAATGCACTTTAACCCAAATTTATGAATTTTCTTCCTATATGCTAGCTTCCATAATAGACGCTGAAACGCTCCCGGGGCCCTCCAAAACCCGATTCAAACGTACGGCCCAGTCCAAAATCATTATACGAACTTATTAAGACCTTCAAATCCCGATTCTGAGGTCGTTTACTCAAAAATCACTCTTCAGCCAATTCTTCCAACTCAAAGCTCCCAAAATGAGAATTTTCTTCCCAAATCAACTTCGAACTTACCGAAATTCAATTTCGGCCACGCATGCAAGTCATGATACCCTAAGTGAAGCTACTCATGGCCTCAAATCGCTGAACGACGCGTTGGATCTCAAAAGGACCGGTCAGGTCATTACACATGTATTCACGCTGCTGTATTCATGAATACAACCACAAAAAGCGCTTGAAATCATGGCAGTCCAGCTGTACGCGCATGTATTCGCGCCATGTATTTATGAATACAGTAACAAAAATTACCTTTAAAATAGGTATGTCCTGTTGTCTAATAACGGAAATAATATCAGTTAGCGTGATACACTCCTAATATAACTCAACAAAATCAATTCTACCATGCCTCATTATCAACCCAATTAATTAGATTGATTTTTCAGAGGTATATAACTTTTGTATTTGGGGTATTTCAATTTATTTTTATTGTTGCATTCATTAGATTCAATGTTTGTATTTACTGTATTCGCTATTTTTATATTCAGTGTATTCAAATGTACTGTATTAATACTATTTTTGTTATTCCTAATATATGTTCTTCTGTATTCAGTATATTTCATTGGTTCAATGTATTTTATTGTATTTCACTGTATTTTAAAATTAAATGTATTCATTGTTTATTTTAATGTTTATATTTAGTGCACCTCAATGTTTATATCATGTATTCATGCGTACTGTATGTACAGTATGCATGAATACAAGTGTATTCAGCTATATTAAAAAATACAGACCTTCGAAATACATAAACACAGAAAAAAATGTATTTATACAAAAATACAATGTGTTTGAGTGAATTTGGACAGAATACAATGTATTTGCATCATTTTATGTGACTAAATAGCAAAGAAGAGAAGAAAGTTCGTCGGAGATGGTGTTTTCCGACCAAGACTCCTTGTATCGCTTCACTACCTCTTCCATTGCAATTTACAACGCTTCCATAATTCGATCACTTCTTCCTCTTTTCACTCTTAGTTACCATGCTAAGAATCCCTCTTTCTCTTCAATGTCTTTGTCGCCCAAAGTATCGCCGCTTCCTTTTTTCATTATAGGTTTACTTTCATGTTTCTGATTTTGAGATTTTTAGGATTTCGTTCGTGTTTACCGTTCGTGTATCTATGATTCGGCCTATTTTGCTCAAAGAGAGAGAGAATAAAGAGAGAGAGAGATAGATAGAGAGAGAGAGAGAAGAAATCCTATGAGAGAAAATCGTGTGTTAATTGAAAGAAAGAGAGAAGAAAAATATTAATAGCGTATTTAATGCCTTATTTCATGGCTCAATTATAGTTTATAACATAACAATATATTTTGCTATAAAATATAAAAGGTAGCCATAGAAAGTAATATTTCAAAATGATTTTGGTTTATAATAAATAGAAAATAGGGTGTATACCTTTACTATATGAGGTAAAATTTCCATACATATATACATATATGAACTTTAGATATTTGGGTATGGACTTCGTTACATTTGTATTTGAATTTAAAGCTTAGCAATCCCACCTTGACTAACTCCAAATTCACACCATTCGCCTTTTTTTCTCGAAAACATTCAATTATAGTTTATCAATTACTCCCTCCATCTCATATTAACAGTTGTGGCTACTAAAAATAGTTGTCTCAAATTATTTGTCCCTTTAGAAATTCAAGACATAATTAATTTTTTATACCCCTCGTAATACTATCCTTGAAGACTACAAACACCTAATTTTGTTCAAATACCAATGAAGAAAGATTAAATATTAAGACATGAATAAGGGTAAAGTAGTAAAAATCCCATCCTAGTTAAATATTCTTAAGGTGCGTACATAAGAGAATCATGGCAGATAATACGAGATGGAGGGAGTAATTAAGAGATTGAATCCTTTTATTGTGACATTAATTTCTCTTGGTTGAAATATAAAGTGATTGTCATTCTTACCAATATTGTAATAAAAATGCATCTTACCTTATTACTAGTATTTAATATTGCTCTAGTAAAAATTGGTATGAGTAAAACTTTTTTGCCATTACATGATTTCTTTTTTCTAAAATATTTTTACAATTACATGGTTTCTTTTTGGCGAAATACATAAACCCCTTTAAGTTGTCCACAACGATCAGACAAATACCTAAAGTTATCCCTTTATTATTTAAACATTTTAAGTGTCAATTAAGCAAATCAAGTAAATATTCGAGGTAACCTTTGTTTATGCTTTTAATACAAAGGATGAGAGGAAGGGACTGTGGGAAGATCTAATTACTCACAATAGAGGATGCAACAAACCATGGATGGTAATAGGTGATTTTAATTCAGTTTTGAATGAAGAGGACAGAATAGGAGGAAAGGAAGTGACATGGGCTGAAGTGATGGATTTCTATAATTGTGTAGTAGAGTGTGGATTGATGGAATTACATGCACAAGGAAATAGATACACTTGGAGTGATAAACATGAAGAGCACAAAATCTTCTCAAAAATTGATTGAATTTTTATTAATGAACAATGGTTTGATACCATGGCAGAATGCAACGCAATATTTTTAGGAGAAGGGATTAGTGATCATTGTCCTGCAAAGGTGAATTTTGTAGAGGAGGGGTAGAGAACAAAATATCTTTTCAATTTTTTAATGTGTGGACTCAACATCCACAATTCATGAGTATAGTCAAAGAGGGTTGGAACAATAATATGGAAGGGTGTAAAATGTTTACAGTAGTTAAAAGATTGAAGTGGTTAAAGAAGGGTTTGAAAGATTTAAATACAAAGGCTTTCCATAATATAGTGACATAAGCAAATGAGATAGGAACACTCTAAAGAAGACTCAAGTTCAACTGCAGAGATGTCCTTCTAATTTGGAGTATCAACAAGCTGAAATTAGTGCATATCAAAAGTTCAGGCAGTCATCTTACCTAACTAAAGTATACTTACAACAAAGGAGTAAAGCAACATGGATTATATTGGGAGATGATAATACCAAGTACTTCCACTCAGTAATCAAGCAAAGGAAATTGAACCAGACAATTACTTAGCTCAAGGACAACTCTGGTTGTTGGCAAACAGATCCTGATACAATTGCAAATATACGTTAACTTCAGAATGGAGTTACTCAATTACTCAAAGTTATCTTGAAATAATTGGTCGACAACAGAAGTTAAAGGTTGCAGATTTAATCTGGACAGTTGTAGCACAACCTAAACACAGGTTTATAGGTTGGCTTGCAACACTTGGGAGGTTGTTAACTAAGGACATGATGATTAGGATGCAAATACAAGTTGAGAACATTAACTGTATTTTGTGTAATGAGGACACAATGGAATCACAGGACCATATTTTTGTTAAATGCGGTTGGATTAATGCAGTAAGGCAAGATCTGAATCTGTGGCTAGGGCAGGTAGTGCAAATTACAGAAGTAAAACAAATGCTGGAGCGGATCAAAAGGAAGCATTGGAAGCAATTCAAAAAGGAAGTGATAGCTGCAATGAATATAGCAGTGATATACCATGCATGGAGAGCTAGAAACATTAAAAAAATTTAAGGAAGAACTGTAAATAGAGAAGAGGTGGTTACATAAATTAAGAGAGAAGTGATAGAAAGGATAGAATTACTTCAGCAGTCAAAGAAAGCATAGAAACGTAGGAGTTTAGTTAGACAAATCACTTGTAATTAGTTATGGTTTCTGTTTGTTGGAGGCCTAAAAGTCTGTGGTTAGATAATTAGGTGCTCTATAAGTGTAATTATTTTGATGATGTCGATGGTAATTCACATTGTTACCAAAAAAAAACGTAAATATTCGAGTGCAACAGATCATATACACATATGTGAGTTACACTTGCCAATATGTATCAAATGCGCTAATTAAAAAATGACACGTGTAATTTATAATATAAATTTGACATATATAATTAACAATAAATGAAAATGCATTTAAAAAAGAAAAAAAATCCCTTTTCCTCACCTTTTTACCAAACCAGCGCCATCCCTCCCCCCCCAATTTCATCTTCTTTTTCCATCTAAAACCAGTGTCATTCCCACCCTCTTCATCTTCTGCTTCCCCTATCCCTTTTCCCCAAATCCACCCTCCATCCAATAAATTAAAGAAAAGTTTTTATTATCAGACCCCCTTCCCCTTCCCATTAAGGGATCATTGGCGGACCTCGTCGGGAAAAGCTCCTCTTATGCGACCTATCTCACCGAAAAATTGATCTCCGAGCAAATCTGAACGAACTAATTCTACTGGAATTTTCACTCTTATCTCTTCACTGTCTCCTTGACTATGAGTTTGGGACTATATCACTTTTACTTCTCTAATAGTTTTTGGTGTAAAATTGTCCTTAAAATTGTCAACCGAATCAAATATTTGGTTGTCGTTTGTGTATTTCTATTGGAATGAATGTGTTGTTGGATGAAGTATGGTGTTTATCTAGTGAAGATTTGGTAGTTTTTCACAGCTATTGTTGTTGCAATTTTTGCTGCTTCTTTCAGCTGGGTTTGAGACTAGTTTTGGCTCGAAGGAATTACGTGGAGCTCTGGAGGTTACAGGCAGTGGAATTTTGTGATGAAAGGGGTAGTTTTTGGTGATTTACAGTGGCTTGGTTTGAGTTTTAGTGGCTGATTTTCATGGCCTCTATGGTGATTTCATGGTGTGTTGCAGTTGAGACATTGACATGGTTTAGTCAAGTTAATAAGGGAGGCTACGCTACGACTGATTCTTTGATTTTTCAAAGAAAAAAAAATAGGGTGAAAAAATGATTCACGTGCTCAACATTTTATTAGTAAACACACATATAACACATCAACAATATGTGTTTATTTGATCTGCTTAATAGACACTTGAAATATCTAAATGATAAAAGGGTCAGGTGAGGTGTTTGTCTGATCCTTTTGGACAATTTAAAGGAGTCGTTTATGTATTTTGCCTTTCTTTTTCATTTTCTTTTCAAGGGTTAGTTGCATATTTTTCTTAGGGTCCGTTTGGAAAGCCGCCCGGTAATTGGAATCGGTGTAACTACTAGAGTAGTAATTATACAACCTAGTAATTACACAATATAGTAATTATAATGCCTTGTTTGTTTGTCATAATGTAATTACACAGTTGGATTAAATTTTAAATGAAGTAATTATCAAAACTTAAAAGTTAATATAATAAATATATGCCTATAAATAATTTTTTATAAGTGTAAATGATATTAAGTTTGATATTTAAGATACATATTTTTTCTTGAATATACATTAATTGGTAATCATATATTTATAACTAATATTGTAAAAATAGTTGATATATATATTTCAAACTAATAATGTTTAGTTTAATTTAATTATAAAACTAACAACTTATGTTTTGTAAGAACATCATGGAATGCATGTTTGATAAAATAAATTAATATTTATAAATATAATGTCATACATTATTCATACGAAATTTTTCCTACCTCGATCCGCCGTTACGTATTTTTTTTACAAAAGACGTGTGTTAGATGGATTGTCAAGAATCGACTCAGGTATGTTAAGACTATCCCTTCTTTCCTTTTGGCATGATCCATAGGATACAAACGAAACAAGTAAATGCACAACTTCCATAAATGACTCTATTTATAGAAATACTAGAGGTTCCTATGTTCTTGATTCCCCATATGTTTTATTATTCTATCGTCTGTTCATGGGTCTCAGATATATGTGAATTGATAAAGTTTATTTCATGATATTAATCAAAGGCATAATGGTCTTATGACGTTCCGAGAGATTTTATTGACGTACTTCTCATGCATTGCATTCATTTATACATGTAGACTGACCCATGAACAGATGGCGTCATATACGCGTATATATATGTATATATATGTATATGGGGTATGAGAAAAGGTTACGGCGTTATATACGTACCACCACATGATCAGCTGGTATACGTTGATGATTTTGGCCATAGTGCCTGAGATGATATGATGGGATGCCCTCAGAGGCTTGATGATGTTATGAACGCATATACCTATGAGTGGTATGACATTTATATGCATATTCATGACATTTTAAATATTAAATGATTCACAAAGCTATTCAGACTTACATGTTGAATCTTTTACTCCATGTTTCTCTCATGTCTATTATTTACTGATTTTCATTCCTTACATACTCAGTACATTATTTGTACTGACGTCCCTTTTGCCTGGGGACGTTGTGATTCATGCTTGCAGGTCACGATAGACAGGTCGAGAGTCCTCCAAGTAGGCTATTAGCTCAGCGAAAGGTGTTGGTGCACTACATTTGCTCCGGAGTTGCTTATTTGGTCAGTATGATTTGGATGTGTATTGATTAGTATGGGACCCTATTCCGACCTTTATGGTATTAATCTACTATTAGAGGATTGTAAACTTATGTTATGTACTTGAGAGATTGTATGGCCTTGTCGGCCTATGTTTAGTATATGAATGATCATTTTGGTCTTATTCCGTATGTCATATGTATATGTTTGTATTACATATTGGGTCGTCCTATGACGAGTATTCCCTCATGTTTTATTCTAGCTATATTACAATAACCTTTCCATCTCATTTACCTATAATAATATGATACAAAAAGACATTGATGGGTTATATTCTGTTTTGATGATCTAACAAATTTTTACGTGACGAACCAGAAAAAGGACCTGATGTGTAAACAGCACAAGCAGTTAGCTCCAACTCCAGGAATTCTGGATCATACGGTGCTGGACGAGGATGGACCAGCTAAGGGACCTGACTCGCAGAATAAAGTATAGGCCAACTTGACAGCTGTAAAAAGCTGTGACAGAAAAGGTGACTGCCTGCTACTGTTCACGCTACAGTGTAACAACAGTGCAGCAGTCACTTCCTAGTGGTTGAGCCGTGTACCTTCAAGATTTTGGACATCCTTCTTGGAACTTGCAATGTCGGGTAATATCTTGAACCAAGAAGAACAACATATTCACTTGAGCATTTACTATCATTCTTCAAGCATTAAAGATCTGTCCAGCAATTGAAGGCTCAAGTGTGTCAAGAACAAGAAGACAACTCCACTAAAGAGGACCAGTTTCACTGTGTGTCTTAGGCGTCCATTAGTTGAGTTGTAATCTTGTATTTTGCTTTATATTGCATCCCATCTTTATTTGTTAGAAGCCTTGTAATAGGAACTCTAAAACTGTATTTCATCCGTGCTCTTGTGTGACTAGGGTTAGTCATAAGTCAAAGTCTTTGTAGCTAGAGAGTTACAAAGTGGCTTGCAATAGTGAGTGCAAGTTAGTAAGTTGAAGTCTTTGTAAGAGTGCTTTACAAAGTGGCTTGTAATAGTGTAGATTACAAGTTAGTGAAGTTGAAAATCTACCAGAAATGAAGCCAGGCTTGTGGTTCAAGGATACAACCAAGAAGAAGGGATTGATTATGATGATACTTTCGCTCCTGTTGCTCATATGGAAGCCATCAGAATTCTCATACTTTCGCTCCCACCGCCAGTTGAACCAGTTTCTTCACCTCCCATTACTCAAATCATCTATAAAATCCCTTGCCTCCAACCTATCTCTACACACCCACTCTTACAAACAACCCTCATGTTTCTCTCTTTCTCTTAATTCCTTACTAACTGGCATCAATGGCCTCCTCAAATGAACTCTCTCCTTCCCTCACCACTGATCTCAACACTGTTCCAGTGGACGATCAGGAATCACCTCTTCTGGAGGAAGCCATCTCAGCTTCCACTCCATCATCACCTCCACCTAAACCAGAAGCTCCCCCTTCCTTCTCTCCTCCAGCTGATTTCCCACAAAAAACCCTAACTGATGAAACCACCACTGTACTTTCTCCTTCCCTTATATCACCATTTGAACCCTTCACCGCTGAAACTGCTCACGTCTCTGAAGTCTCAGAAGATGACCTCGATCAGTACATCAAACCCTCATTCCTTCATTCCTCGACTCCCATGGAGTCTCCTGAAAAAGAGGCGGCAGAAAATATCATGGCCATCGCCTCTGAAAACTCCCTATCTGAAGGCGCAACACATGGAGCAGCGTCGTCCATCTTAGAGGATGAAGGAACAATGGTCCTTTTTGAGTCTCCTTCCCATGAGGTTACACCTTCTAAACCTAGTGAGGGACCTGCTTCTCCACCATCTCAGTCCCCTCAAGACCAGATCTTCTACACACCCCCACTTGAGTCCATTCCTCCGCGTGAGGAACCCATACATGAGGATGACATGGTGCTGAGTGCTCGATTCAAAATCCGTCACAACATTCGCACTCCAACTCCACATGTTAAGCGTCCTTCGACCAGGCTACAGAAGAAAGAGGCTGTCAATCTGGCTCTTGAAAAGAGTAAGAAAAGTAACAAAAAGAAGAAGAAGAGGCTGGTAAATGATGGTCAAGTAGTGGGGGACAAAGACATCCCTGTGGTTGCAGTAGAGGATGACACTACTAAGGAACCTAGTTCCTTAGTGGAACGGAAAAAGCCTGGGTCTGGTCAACGTAATAAGAAAGAGACTGTGACAAATGATGTGAAGAACAAGAAGAAGGTGGTTGAGGAGACAAGTGAGAGGAAATCTATATCTGCTAGTTCCAAAGGAAAATCTATGAAGGTGTCAGGGAAACAAAAGAGAGAGGAAGAAACTGCGGTGGAACCTAGTACTAAAATGCCCATATCTTGTAGTAGTGGGAAGTGGAAGGAAAACGTTCAAAAACAAAGTGTGATGTGGGGTAGTACCTTTGATCCTGCGATTTTAGAGATGCCTGGCATGAGTCAACTCATGACCATGGTTGAGTTCCAAAAGTGGGAACACTTGTTTAACATGAGTAGTCCTCAGGTCTATGAAGACGCTGTGAAAGAATTCTATGCTACCCTCTTCACACCTGAAGACAATCATGTTTGTGTACTGGTAGGGGGTGTGGATATCGTCCTTGATGACGCTGCTCTACGGACAATTCTAGATGTTCCATCATAAAGGCTATCCTTAGTGGATCCTAACAAGTCTGCATGTAGCGGTGATTTTTGGAGAGCTATAGTTAAACCAGGGACAGTCCAGCAGGGGGACCGGGTTCACAAGAAGGCTATGTTGCCTGTTTACCAACTCCTCTTTGAGCTGGTGAACAAAGTTCTTCTTCCCTGAGCTGAGCGACGCTCTATTGCTTCCCAAGCTGATTTGATTTTGATGGAAGCCATTGACGATTTCAAGCCTGTCAACTTGCCTACTCTTATGATAAGTCATATGGATAAGGTTGTCTTGGTCAAGGATGGGAATCATGGTCTCCACTATGGCTTATTGCTCACTCGCGTCTTTAATCACTTCAAGATTCCACTCAGCAATCCTCGGGTTGGGACTCGCAAGCAAAGCTTTTCAAAGACTACTCTTGAAGAATGTGAGTGCATTGAAAAAATTGGGGGCAGTTCTTCGACAATCTCTCAGATGATAAATGCCCTGAATGCTGCACATGATACGATCAAGATGTTGAAGGCTCACAATTCCATCCTAGAAGTGTCTAGTCTAGTTGCAGAGGAACCTGGTGCGAGTAGTTTCTTAAACGAAGAAGTGGATCGCTTGACTAAGGAGAATGTTGAGCTAAAGTAACAGGTGGATAACCTCAAAGACAAGATGTTCGGGGAGCAGTCTTCTACAAATGCCCGCATAGACCTGGTCCTTCGCACCATCTCTGCCTCCTCCTCCAAGCCCTCCTCCTCTAGTGCCTCTTAGGATCTGTCCTCCCCAGTTCTCTTATGATGTGTTGTGGATGTTAGTTTTTGTGCTTTTCTTTCTGTGTTTGGGATTTGGATTTCACCTAGCTGCTCCTACTTGGCAAAATCCAAATGAAGTTCTTTGCTCCTCAAGCAAAGACTTCCTTTTGTTTTCAACTATTTCTTAATGCAATCAGTCTTTTTATGTTCTCGTTACTGCGTTTCTGCTTTACTATTCTGTTTTTATCATGTTGTGTGCACATAAGGGGAATGGGTTAACTGTATCGGAATTCCTTATGTCTTCTGCCTGGTTATGCCTTTTTATGATGTCAAAAGGGGGAAGTTAAGGGGGAAGCACATCGACAAGGGGAACTCACATCGACATGGGGAACTTGCTAGGAACCCGATCGATCATTTGTTATGTATCTACTGGTGTCAGTGTACAATATTGTTCACATAACTGCTTCCCAACTTTAAAAGTTTGTCATCATCAAAAAGGGGGAAATTGATGGTTATATTTTGTTTTGATGATCTAACAAACTTTTACGTGACGAACCAGAAAAAGGACCTGATGTGTAAACAACACAAGTAGTTAGCTCCAACTCCAGGAATTCCGGATCATACAATGCTGGACGAGGATGGACTAGCTAAGGGACCTGATCCCTTAGCGGACTCGCAGAATAAAGTACAGGCCAACTTGACAGCTGTAAAAAGCTGTGACAGAAAAGGTGACTGCCTGCTACTGTTCACGCTATAGTGTAGCAACAGTGCAGCAGTCACTTCCTAGTGGTTGAGCCGTGTACCTTCAAGATTTTGGACATCCTTCTTGGAATGTGCAATGTTGGGTAATATCTTGAACCAAGAAGAACAACATATTCACTTGAGCATTTACTATCATTCTTCAAGCATTGAAGATCTGTCCAGCAATTGAAGGCTCAAGTGTGTCAAGAACAAGAAGACAACTCCACTAAAGAGGACCAGTTTCACTGTGTGGCTTAGGCGTCAATTAGTTGATTTGTAATCTTGTGTTTTGCTTTCTATTGCATCCTATCTTTCTTTCTTAGAAGCCTTGTAATAGGAACTCTAAAACTGTATTTCATCCGTGCTCTTGTGTGACTAGGGTTAGTCATAAGTCAAAGTCTTTGTAGCTAGAGAGTTACAAAGTGGCTTGTAATAGTGTAGATTACAAGTTAGTGAAGTTGAAAATCTAGAAGAGTAGGTCGTGGTTCTTTTTGTCCCCTTAAGAGGGATTTTTCCACGTAAAAATCCTGTCTCTTTACTCGTTTTTCTAGCACGTAGTTCTGTGGAAACTAGTAGAGGACCTGGTCACTCTACTGATTGGTGGACGCTAAGAAACCCTCAGACATGTTACATTGGTACTCGGTTGAGTAAGGTACCGGGTGCCCGTCGCGGCCCATCGATTTTGGGTTGTGACAATCACACTGATAAATAAGATGAGAGTTGAAATTTATTAAAGCAATACGATCTAATTTATTCAAACAAGCCCGATCACAATTTAATTTAATTAATATTTTTTAATATTGACCGTGCATCGCTCGGGTACGACTACTAGTTAATTATAAAACTAAACATTTTGTAAGAACATCATGGAATGCATGTTTGATAAAATAAATTAATATTTATAAATATAATCATACATTATTCAAATGTTTGAAATGAGCAACATGCAATGTGAAATAACAAAATATAGCACAATTTCAAAATTCAAAGATAAATAAATTAACATATGTCAAATTCCAACATAATAGAAATAAATTCTAATACAACTTAAGATTCAGAAATATAATAAGTTTATAACCTCATTCAACAATAAAATTTTACTTTACTGACATCATTCATTATTTGCCGGTTGGTTAATGACTCAACAACAACTACAACACAATGAAATCCTGCAAGTGGGTTAATGACTCACTATTTCTAATATTAGCGGTGTAGTTTTAAAAAACTAGAATAATAACGTAGTTACGCAAAATGCAGAAAATAAAACAAATAAGAAATAAATTATACGAGCAATTACATAGAATCACAAGAAATAAAAGATAAATAATATACAAAGAAAAATATATTTTAAAATTAAAAAGTAAAAAATAAAATAAAAAGAGATTAAAATAATGAAAATAAAAAGTTACAAAGAAAATAAATTAAAATAAAAACAAGAAAGAAATAAAAGTATGTAACTAACACCAGTTCTCACCTCTTTTGCAAAACTGAAGAGTGTAATTTACACATCTCTAATTACACGCAATTCTATGCTGACCAAATAATTACTTGGCCAGACAAACAAGAGCTTTCTTTTAACCGACTCCTTCTTCTTTGTCAACGCTACGGCTCTCGGTTCTTGAGCATGTTTGGGGATTAGGCGGCAGTTGAAAGAGCTGCTTTGACAGTAATCTAGAAGGAACTTTAGAAAAAGTTAACAACAACCACGGTAGTAGTTATTTTTGAATTTGACACTAAATATAAAAAAACCTAAAATAAGGTTTTCTTCCTTGAACACTAACCCGTGTAATTGCACCCAAGTCCAATCCCAATGTTCCTTTCTAAAATGCTCTTACAAAATATGGAGTTTTTAATTTAATTTTCCACTTTCCATCCAATAAAGTCCTAGTTTTTATTTTATTTTTAAAAACAATCAAAACGGTACGAAATAAAATTCAAAAAGACGTCCGTTACAAATAGACCCCAAAACTTCCCTTTCCCCCTAATTCTCACCTCCATCAACTCCTTTTAAACCTAGGGTTTTCAAGTTACCGTTAAACCCTAAACCCCACCAAAATTCATCCAGAAATGTGCCTGTCAACAACAAAGGGCTTCGAGCCCATGTTAACAGAATCAATCAATCACTTCTTGGCCTCTTACAGAAATGGGAGTTCTGATTTCTCAAATTTTCAGTCCATTTTCTTTCGTTTGATACAAACAATGCCCGACCCGCCTCTTGAAATTACCTGGTTTTACTCTGCTGTAACTTTTCACACCTCAAAATCAGCTGGTTTTAGCAAAATCATTGTCGCTAAAGACTTGTTTCACTTGCTAATTTCTTGTTCGGGTGCATGTAACGGGTCGAAAAAGATTGCTTTGCTTGCCCCTGTACTGTTCGTTTTGTATGATGTGATATGCGAGTTATCGGGTAATGGGTTGTGCTTGAATGGTGAAATTAGGGACTTGGCAGAGAAAATTGTTGGTTATATATGTATATGTTTAGGTGATCGCGAAATCTCTAGCGCGTTTGATGAGGATATTCTCTGTTTTGAGGAATTGGTTGGGGTTTGGACAATTGATCGGGTTGGGGAGTGTGCTAAATTTGACGAGAATTTAGGGGTTTTCTTTCCAATTGCGAGTGTTGAGGTTTATGAGGATCGAAATATAAGGCGTGGGATCAGGGATTTAGCTGGGATTGTAATGTGTGAGGTGTTCTTGCTTAATTTGTCTATGAAGTTTAATATGGGGTTTGTAAATGAGGAGGTCCAAAATGATGCCCGAAATTGGGCAATTCAGACTCTCAAGCAGTTCCAAAATTTTGAACTTTTAGGTGAGTTCTTGCTTCTTTTTTCCCCTTGAAAGAGACCAAGTTTCACTACTTGAATATTTAGTGTAGCTTATTGTTTTTTCCCCTTACTGTTAATGTGTAATTTTTGTATAGTAACTTCACCTTGCTATCCTGACCAGTCATAAAGCATAAAAAAAATTATATCAAATTATGTAACAAGATGGACAGATGGCAAACACAGTAGCAGGTCAAGCATACCTTCTTATGGGGATTTATGAGGATAATTGTGTCATTTGTCTCACCAAAATTGATCCACTTAATATGCTTAGATTTTCTAATTACAAGAACCAAATAATATTAACGTATAGAACTTTCTTTGTAGTGTCTTTCAAACTTTCTGTATATATGGGTCTTTATGATATTATGTCATGTTGTCTGCATCATATAATAATTAAATGTCATTGTTCTTGTATTTTTGTTTACCGTTCCACACTAAATTCCTTTTTTTCACCAATCAATTGAAGAACCAATTAACTGTAGCTGTTGCTGCAATGTTGAGAACAAATCGATTAACTCACTCCCTGAATGAGAAGAAAACCATTGTGTTGAGCACAACCTTCTATCAATTTTGCTTATCGCTAATCCCTTTAATGTATAACCCATTGGGTTTACACCCTTAGGCTTTCATTTTCTAGTATGAAGCCGTTAGGAGTTAGCTAGCCTTGGGGTCCAGTATATGGGGATCAACGTGTTCTCATTGCATGTGATTGGTCAATTTTGTAGTATCGTGCTTATCTATGAAAGTATATTTACTGAGTTAGTTGGTAGTCCCACTTATCTTTCTTTTGCTGGTAAAACTGGAATTTATGGATATAAACTTTGATGTGCTTCTACGGTGCGTGTTAAGTTGGTTGTTTATCACTGAAGTTGAAGGAACCTTTAATATTTTTGTACTTGTGTTGTTGTGACTTGGTTGAGGTTGTTCAATATTATTGCCATCACCATTTTACTTTCTTTAGGCTTTTTTGGAGTTTGGTTGATGGTTTGTGAAAAGAAGCTGCTGCATGTGAAGTAAGGTTCAGCTACTCTTGGAATTTAATTTGACATATTCTAGGTATTCTTTGAAGAGTTCATTTCCTGGAACTCCATTTACTTTGAATTGCGATTTGTTTCCGAGAATGCATTCTCTATTTAAATCTTCCATGTGCAAAATGATTTTTTTGTTGTTCTAATTAATCCCACCATCTAAACGCAATAGTCCGATTTTCATTATCTGTGGCTGCATATTCATAAAATTCTCTATCTACTGATGCAATATTCTTTCCATGAAATCTCAATAGATACATGCGCTGGAATTGCTACTCTTAGCTATCTATTAAGCTGTACGCACTATCATAATAGGGTGCATTTTCAGAGGGAACTTTGTACCTGAGTGGTAAAATTAAACAGCAGAATAATGATGTTCGGGAGGATACTTGAAGAAAAGCAGTTGTGTGCTTCTGGAAAACCAATCTTGGCAAATGTATCATTCTTGATCTTCCAGCATCACTTATCCTACAGATGCCATAAATAAGCATCTGTTTGAATCTTGATGACCCGAGAGAGACAGAGGGAGGGAGAGTATTTGAACCTCCAATTACTAGATTCCTTGGCATTTCATATGGTTATTTATTTTGAGCTTTTGACTGCCTTGCATGATAAAACCTTAGTAAACCGGATTAACTCCTTTTTTTGCTTGCTTAGCTTAAGCCGAGGCATGTATTTGATGCTTTGCATTGACAATTTTGGACTTGATTCTTGATTGATTTGAGTTTTATTTGTAGATCTGCTTCTCAGAATTCTGTTGGAAAAAAGGCTGGTGGTCACTACCTTATTGGTACGTATTCATGATAACCTTCATTATCGCAAAGATTTAAGAGTGGATAGCATGTACGACCGGCCCAACCACTTCCATGCTGTGCTGTACTCCCCAATCTGTTTATATGTGTGTGTTTGATGTTTGATACTTGTTTTAAGGATATCTCTAGTCCCTGCTATTGAAAGTTTAAATATGCAGCTTAAGATTGATTTCTTTAAGGCTGACAAGTTCTTTTCTTTTTCTTTCCAATATATTTGTTGTTGCAGAGTTCTGAAGACACAGTTATTCTACACAAACTATTGTATGATGCTGTGATACTGGTTGATCATTCATTTCTAGGTTCTAGCAGATGGTTTCAGCTACCAGAATCCCACTTCAGGAACTTGGCTCTACTATGGTCCTTAGTAGCTGATAATGCCATACACTTTGCTAGGTAAGGAAAATTGCTGCCCTAAAATTTGAAATAAGCTTGATAACTTTTTCTCTGCTAATAAATCTGGGAATTGCTGGCTCTAGGGAAATATGTGATCAAGATAGGGTGCTTGCTTATGTAAATGCTTTCTCCGAGTCTCAGCTACCCAGAAAATTACTTAAATGGGTCTCTACCCGAGCTGGAACTGAAGAGAACCTGAGTAATCCAAAATTTACGACACCCAAAGCTCTCATAAGTACGTCTTTTATCTGGTTTTGCTAGTCATTTGAATACTTTGGATCTTTTTGGTTTTGCTTTTCTACTGGCTAAGTTACATATTTTGTACTCTTCAAAATCAATAGCAAACCTACCTTGTAGAATGTAGATAACATAGTACTATTATACTTAATTCTCCAATGCCATGTTTGTGTCTTCTAAGATACGTTGCCTATATCCACAGAAAGGCTTTTTATCCTGGAAGACCAAGGTCTCTGGGTGTTTGATCACGACAAACTGAAGTTCCATGCCAAAGCGGCAATTTGTAATTCATCGCCAAACTGTTTTCTCCCTGAATCTAAGCCCGAAGGATGGACTGCTAAAGAGAGAGAGCATAGGGAAGGCAAATACATTGGCGATGAGGAAATGGAAGATTCATTGGACAAAGCATTCTCTGCTGCTTACTTTTGTACAGATAAATTGCCTACTGATGGTGATAGAAAGCGCAAAGATCGAGTGAAGGACACAGATATAAAAGGAACACCAGTCAAGCTTGTAAAGTATAATGTTCATGAAAGTCCAAAGCAAGAGAAATTTTTTCCTTTCTCTGATGAAGATATGGAAGTGATGGGATGATATAACTAAGCATACATTTTGTATATGTAGCAATGCCGGGGAGGCACCGCGCACAATATATCACTAACTAGGAGCAGGTCTTTCCTTCAAAATGGCATATTATGTTGACTGTAGAGAGCTACTGTTGACTGTCCTAAAATGGCATATTATGTTACATATCTGTACTAGTTTCACTATGTTGTATGACCGTCAGCTCTTACCCAAGTAATTTCACTTGACTCGGATAATCACTTTTGATCTTTTCTCTGAGTTTGTAACATCATTCACAGAGAGTATATAGAGATTGATCCGCAATCCTGCAATTCTTCATCTGCATCAGACATAATGAGTGTGTAGTTTGCATATAAAACATGGGTAACCTCGATGTTTCTATGCACCAAAGCACTTACCCTGAATCCCTAATCCATGATAATTCCATCGCTTTGAACACCAATCTGCTGAAACTTTCCATAACTGGTACAAATAGGAAAATGGAAATAGGATCCCCTTGCCTTAAACCTCTATAGGCTGGAAAACCCCCATCTAGAGTACCATTGGTTATCACTGAAAACAGTAATATTAGTAACCTTTGCAGACTTGTGAGATTACAACATCTCCCATTTTTAAAACCTTCTCTGTTCATAGGTTTTTATTGATATTTCTCTGACACTAACCTTTGCAGACTTGTGAGATTAAAACAAATGGAAAAGTAGGCACTAAGTTGGATGACCCTACGGGCTCTTTTTCTCATGGAATTCTGTCAAAACTGCTTCTTTGGTATGAAAACAGAGCTCTTGTGGTACTTGAGGAACAAAATTAACAGATAGAAGGGAACTCTGATGTGGTTTCAAAAGTATTTGCTTTTTGGATGGAATTGGTGTGTTCATTTAGATGCTTATCTAAATGGCTTTCAAGATAGAGAAGACTTGTTGAAAAGAGTGATCTGACGTAAATATGGTAAAGGAAATGACTGGTGGACTAAACCAGTTAGTCCAACTCATGGAGTCACAGTTTTAGAAACATATTGAAAAGCCTATGCAAGGAATTCTTGGACAAGTTCATATAAAAATAGGCGACGTAAAAAGAGAAAAAATGTGGTTAAACAAATGAAAAAAAGATCAAGAAACGGATAGACAATACCAGACTGAAAGGTATAATCTCTAACCAATATGTGCTGGTGATTGATTACATTGAAGGAGCTCCGCAGAATGCCTAAGTGGGAGGGAACTGAATTATCCAGTTTAGAAGGAGAATCAAAAGGATACCCTGTAATTGACAGAAATGGCGATGGTTAGTTTTTAGTAAGATCATTCTATAGCTTACTGCAACGAGAGACCAGTGTTATCAAAGGTGCACTTTTCCTAAGGCATACTTTTCCTTGCCAACGAGCGTAATCCTGAAAAAGCGAGACACTAAACAATTGATATTTCACTTTATCATAAATTTTCTTCCATTTCTTTGTCCATATATTTGGTGTTCATGCTTATCGACATTATCCTTGGACTGCACATATATATTTGTAGTTTTTTTTCCATTTGTACCTTTCTTTATTAAAACCCATACTTTATTTGCGCTTTGCGCTTAAAACCTAACAGAACTCAGAGCTTTTTTGCGCTTTTCGCCTTTAGTAATGTTGCTAGAGATAGGTTGGGGACAGCTGTAAACGGGCTTGGTGGACTATATGGAAAACAAACGCACCATCAAAAGTGGCTTGCTTTGAATGGACTACAATACACAAGAATATCATAAGCCTGAATCATCTATAGAAAGAACAACAAGAATTTATTAAACACGATAACATTAATATCATCCATCGGCCAAGATTATAATGAAGGAGAATAAATATATTAAAACTTTAAACTAACAATGAAAAAAAGAAAAAATCCACGAAACTGAAAAGAAACAATAAGCCGACATGCAATCACATTACCAGAATGATGGTGTGACCCAAGCTGGCGGGCAAATAGGACATGGCGACAATCCGGGATAAAAAAATTTAATTTTTCCATCTTCAAGATTGTATGCTCCTATATCTCTTCCACCCCTTCCTTCCAACAAACTAAAATGATCCTGTAGACTTAGAGGAGTCAATGGAACTTGCTCCATTAGGGCCCAAAAATATTGATGATTCACCCAAGGTTTTAATCTCCTCTCTTAGTTCATCTTTGATTACATCTAATTCAGAGACTTCAAAATTTAAAGGTCTCGTATCCACCATTGCGATTGCGACCCTTGTAATTGGCTAATCGGGTAACAAGTAATAGTGCATTAGATAGAACTGAACTGAGTGGTGGCACCATATATCCTCCTCTAGCTCAACAAGCAAGCGTGGGTCTACAATTGGTTGAGGAACATGAGACCCTGGAATGTCAAAAATCCACACTTCGCCGGACCATGACACACTGATGCGTGGCTAGATTTCATTGTTTAACACGTATATGCCTTACATTTTATGTGCGTTAATGATAAAATACACTTTTTATGTGCATAATGGAGTCTATTTCATGTGTAGGTGAATTGGAGATGGAAGCCGAGCTAAATGGATGCAAATACGTCGAAAATACGCTCAAGAGGCGAAGAGGAGTGCACCGGGCTATAGCCGGCGTTTGAGCCTTAAGGCCAGGCCTAGCCTGGCGTTATCCAGGCGCCAGAGCCCAAACGCCAGCCCTAGCCTGGCGTTATCCAGGCGCCAGAGCCCAAACGCCAGCCTTGGCCACGCGTTATCCAGGCGTTTGGCCTGTAACGCCTGGCTCCTGATCCGGTCAAATCTGAGTTTTGAAGAGTTTTAAGTGTTTTCCGGTTGGAATAGAAGTATCCTACACGTTTAGGGTTTATCCCAAACATAAATATAGACCCAAGAACACAACTTTAAAGGGGAGGAAGCCATTAAAGTGAAAAAAAGCCTGTGGATTACTACTCAGCAAAGCAGAAACACTGATTTTTATCTCCTTATTTTATTACTCTGTAATTCAATTATGCAAGTTATTTTAGAATTGATTCTTATGAATATGAGTAGCTAATTTTCTTAATCTAGG
>ML401121.1:0-43033 GCA_005239525.1 Nicotiana knightiana
ATATATATATTATTTAAATATTGTATGAAAGTTGAACAATAATGTATAAAAATTATATTTAAGTTGAGTGATATTGTAGTTGTATATAACTGGGTAGAAATAATGTATGAAAATTGTAGATAAATTGTATAATATATAATTAGTTGTATGGAATTTATTTTTACTATGTATAAATAAGATACAAAATATACAAAAGACATATTGTATAAAATTTATATTTAAGTGATATAATATTGTAGTTATATATAACTGGGTAGAAATAATGTATGAAAGTTGTAGATAAATTGTATGATATATAATTAGTGTATGCAATTTATTTTTACTATGTATAAATCAAATACAAAATATATAAAAGATAGATTGTATAAAATTTGTATATAAGTGGTATGATATTATAGTTGTATATAATTGGGAAGAAATAATATATGGAACTTGAAAATAAATTTTTAATTTGTATATTAATGTACCATATATCATTCTTAGAGATATAGATTTTATGTATTTAATTTGAATATAAATATGCAATGAAGTTTAGATTCAGTGTAAGTACTCTCTACATAGTCTTTATGCAATTCAAACTTGGAATCCCCGAAATTCGTTTGCATTTTCAAACCGAAGACAATATATATTTCTTTCTTATTGTTAGGCGAATCTTCTACTTCAATTTCCTTTCTTTAACTCAATGAGTGCATTAGGAAAGGGAAGAAATATATAATGTTGCTGCCCGTATTGACTTCTCAAATTGACAAATTCTTTGTAGCCCTTTTCCCAATGTTCTTCGTTTTCAACGAGAATTTCTAAATAAACGATGCCATTTTTAATGGTTTCCTACTGCGATTGGAGTTTTAGTTTCAAGTTTTAGTCAATGGAAAGCCCTAGACAAGCAGAAAAGAGGGAATAAATGAGAGAAAAAAGGAAAATGATATAATTAAATTCCTTGATTGAAGACACTAATAGTGAATTGAGAGCTTTTGAAGGTTGATTGTATATAATTAGGAAGTGATTCTTGTTTAGGGCGGGGTAATATACAAAATTAAAATAATTTTAGTAATTAAGTTTCAAATATTATATAGGAACGAAAAAACTCCATTGAGAAATAGCCACTAACTTAAAATATAGTAAAGTAATTGAAAAATTTCTGAAACGTAATTTCAAGAAATTTTTTGTGCAGTTCGAAGTGCTACAAGTGAAACTGTATGAAAGTGTCCTATTAAGTAGACGTTTGGACATAAGAATTATAAGCGAACTGCACAAAAAATTGTATGTCCAAACGGGCTCTAAATCTTAAGAGTTACAAACTTATATATATCCAACTGTTGCGAGTGAAATTTGTAAAAATTGCATGGGGCGTCCTATGTGGTCGCCCCTATTTAACTTATACATGTTTTATTTTTCTGTTTGCATCCGTACCCATTTTTTTGTTAAAAGTATTTTAAAAAGATGATTTTGCCCTTCTTTAATAAAAGGTAGTCCGCAGGACTAAACTTCATTATGTTTTGGTATGGTGTTTTAGCAAATGAACTAAATAATTTCAGCATGCATTAGAAAAAACTCATCAAAAAATTACATACTACAAGACAAAAACTTAAGCATGTTTAGTCTGAAGTTTTAGCAAATAAACTCAAAAACTTCAGCTTGTTTAGACTGAAGTTTCAGATAAAACTCATGACAAAACTGTAGATTGTAGAATAAAACTTCAGCATGTTTGGGTGTGAAATTTTAGAAAATGAACTAAATAACTTCAGCATGCATTAGCAAAAACTCATTAGAAAATTACATACTGCAAGACAAAAACTTAAGCATGTTTAGTATGAAGTTTTAGCAAATGAACTAAAAAACTTAAGAATGTTTAGTCTGAAGTTTTCGCAAATGAATTAAAAAACTTTATCATGTTTAGTCTAAAGTTTTAACAAATAAACTAAAAAACTTAAGTATGTTTAGTGTGAAGTTTTAGCAAATGAACTAAATAACTTCAGTATGCATTAGCAAAAACTCATTAGAAAATTACATAATGCAAGACAAAAATTTAAGCATGTTTAGTCTGAAGTTTTAGCAAATGAACTAAATAACTTCAGTATGCATTAGCAAAAACTCATTAGAAAATTACATACTGCAAGACAAAAACTTAAGCATGCTTAGTCTGATGTTTTAGCAAATGAACTAAAAAATTTAAGCATTTTAGTCTGAAGTTTTCGCAAATGAACTAAAAAACTTAAGCATGTTTAGTCTGAAGTTTTAGCAAATGAACTAAAAAACTTAAGCATATTTAGTCTGAAGTTTTAGCAAATGAATTAAATAACTTTACCATGCATTAGAAAAAACTCATTAGAAAATTACATAATGCAAGACAAAAATTTAAGCATGTTTAGTCTGAAGTTTTAGCAAATGAACTAAAAAATTTAAGTATGTTTAGTCTTAAGTTTTCACAAATGAACTAAAAAACCTAAGCATGTTTAGTCTGAAGTTTTCGCAAATGGACTAAAAAACTTAAGCATGTTTAGTTTGAAGTTTTAACAAATGAACTAAAAAATTTAAGCATGTTTAGTGTGAAGTTTTAGCAAATGAACTAAATAACTTCAGCATGCATTAACAAAAACTCATTAGAAAATTACATACTATAAGACAAAAACTTAAGCATGTATAGTCGGAAATTTAGCAAATGAACTAAAAATTTAAGCATGTTTAAGCTGAAGTTTTCGCAAATGAACTGAAAAACTTAAGCATATTTTGTCTGAAGTTTTAGTAAATGAACTAAAAAATTTAAGCATGATTAGTCTGAAGTTTTAGCAAATGAACTAAATAACTTCAGCATGCATTAGGAAAAACTCATTAGAAAATTACGTACTGCAAGACAAAAACTAAAGCATGTTTAGTCTGAAGTTTTAGCAAATGAACTAAATAACTTCAGCATGCATTAGGAAAAACTCATTAGAAAATTACGTACTGCAAGACAAAAACTAAAGCATGTTTAGTCTGAAGTTTTAGTAAATGAACTAAAAAATTTAAGCATATTTAGTCTGAAATTTTCACAAATGAACTAAAAGACTTAAGCATGTTTAGTCTGAAGTTTTAGCAAATGAACTAAATAACTTCAGCATATTTAGACTAAAGTTTCGGATAAAACTCGTGACAAAATTGTAGACTACAAGAAAAAATTGTAGACTACAAGATAATTTTCTTCCAACTACGCTCGGAATATGGTCTCTGTGACACAAGGCCCTCGACCCATTCCTTGAGTTCAGGAACTACGTCCGACATATGGGCCACAACTGCAACACCAAAAACATCGATAAGAAAAGAGATAGGAGGGAAAACAATAAGATTGAATCTTCAAGTCAAAGTAGTACTTATGTTTCATGTTCCACTTCTCGGGAAATGTCATGTCCTCAGCCGGGATCAGATATGAAGTCTTTATTCAAATAAAATGACTCATCTAGCCTCGGTCCGAGCCTCATCTATACTCGAGAACAGGGCCTTACTAGCCCGGCGAGCAAGCTTGATCAGCCCTCCGATAAATTCGGGGACTATAGAGGCTCATAAGGTGACCGAGGGTGAAGGGACACCCCTCATTTTTGCTTATGAAGAATCGAAGGAGAATCACTATTCTTCTTAAGGAAGGGTGGATCTGGTCAAGAGTCACATTGTACCTCTTGCATAAGGCAATGATGATAGGGTCTAAGGGACCCAACATGAAGGGGTAAGTGTATACACTTAGAAAACCCTCCACACGGGTAGTGAACGATTCCTCGGGCGAAGGTACCACCACATGCTTATTGGCCCAGTTGCAGTCCTCTTTAACTTTGGTGAGGAGATCATCGGTGATTGTGCATATGTACATCAAGATCGGTCGCATCGACCCGGTACCGAGGAAGTCTTTTCAACCTTAAAATCGGCAACGATAGGGCACCCTGCCAGAACGAACTCCTCAGGGTAAGGTTCCGTCGCGGCCCTGTCGCCGGCGGGTCGTGATGAAGAGGTGGCCTCCTTCTGTGGTACAGTCTTAAAAGTTTTCCGCATTGAAGAAAAAAAGAAAAGGGAATTAGGAAGGTATGCGGATTCATGACCCAAAATCCATTAAAGGAGATGTATACATGACTCTGAAGGAGACTCTGCTGGCCGCGGATCTTAACATAGGATGCAGCTCACCTAAGTCCCTGCATCAGCCACACCTCTGTGCCCACGAGGCCACTAGACATATATGCACCTGCACAAAAATATGTAGCAAGTGTAGTATGAGTACGTAAATCAACGCGTACCCAGTAAGTATACAGTCTAACCTCGAAGAAGTAGTGATGAGGGGTCGACTCCAACACTTACTATGGGCTAACAATAAAATACTGATATTATGTTTAAGCATGGAATACATAGCATAGTTGAAAATCCAATAACCGGAAATAATCAACATCTATACTAATATAAATTGCCAAATTCATTTTTCATCATTTAACAATTTATATCCCAAGCCAATAAAGCAATGTCAATTATTATTAGTTCCAAAGAGTTATCATGCACAAGTCATGCCGAGGTCGTACGATCCGATCCAACATATAAATATAAACTGTGCACTGCCGAGGGTCGAACGACACGAACCAACATATAAATATAAATTGTGCACTGCCGAGGGTCGAGCAAAACAAACCCTAGATGCATCTATTAACCTGCAGAGGCGAACGACCCGCTCCCATGAGAGTAGTGAAAATTTACCCCGCTCGCGAAATATATTTGCGACGCGGTTGCACATATATTTCTTATCATAATATTCTTCAATTGTTTTTCAAAAATACGAATTTCAAATGAAAACTTTCACGTCTCGAAATCCTCAATTTCAACTCTTTTCAAGGCATTTAATAAGCATACTCGATCTTAATTCTTTTCAAGGCAAATAATAAACATAATAAAATTACGGTACCAATAAGGCATGGTGTAAACCTAAAACTACCCAGACATAGGCATAATTAGTAGCTACATACGGGCTCTCGTCACCTCGTGCCTGCATAGCCCCTACAAATAGAAGCACATATTAACTCAATTTACCTATGGGGTTAATTCCCTCTTACAAGGTTAGAAAAGAGACTTACCTCGCTCCGAAGTTCCATAGTCGTCTCCCAAGCCTTTCCAACAACTCAAATCGATGCCCAATGCTCCAAAACTAGTCAATAAATGTGAAAATCCATAAATATATACTCCAATACTTATTATAATCCAATTTACAATAATTTGCAACTCCGGTCGAAAAGTCGATAAAATTAACCCTCGGGCCCACGTGCCCGGATTCCAAATTTTTTTGAAGATAAACATTGCACATAACATCACGAACTCAAATATATAATTTATTCTCAATTCCATGCCCAAATTCGTGGTCAAAATCCAAAAATACCAATTTCTAGGTTTTCTATCAAAACCCCAAATTTTCACTAATTTTCCATGAATTTTCATGTTATATATAATCCATGTATTTAACTTGCAATATGTGTGAATCACTTACCTTGAGATGGATGATGAAGATGGAGCTCCAAAATCATTCCTGGGTCGGCTCCCATGGAGGTAATGAGATGAAATGATCCAAAACCATTTTTACAAACTTATACACTGCCCATCGACCCTTCTTCGCGTTCGCGAGCCCCCCATCGCGTTCGCGATGAACAAAATTCTCAAAAGCCATTTCCAAAATATTCTCAGATAATATCTAGTATAATAGCCATAACCTTTTGTACAGAACTCCAAATGAAAAATGGTTTAACTTTTTTAAAACAAGACACAAAGAGCTACAACTTTCATTTTTGGATCATCTCCAAATTTCTTATAGATTGTAAGACATGAGCCTCCGAAGTCAGACCTGTGTAACAAAAACGCGAAGAACAAAATCCCAGAAGCCAAATCCTTGTTTACGAACGCGAGAGGATCCTCGCAAACATGAAGAACATCACCAGACATAAGAAAATTAGTATCCAAAGTAGCCCAAAATGATTTGAAACACACCCGAGGCCCCCGGGAGCCCAACCAGATATACCAACGAGTCCTAAAATATCATACGAACTTAGTCGAGGCCTCAAATCACATCAAACTTTGCTAAAAACAAGATTCACACTCCTATTCAAGCCTAATGAAACTAAGAAATTCCAACTTCTCCATTCGATCCCGAAACCTATCAAATCAAGTCCAATTAACCTCAAATTTTGCATGCAAGTCACATTTGACATTACGGACCTACTCCAACTTTCAAAATCGGAATCTGAATCTGAATCGGATATCAAAAGTCCACTCCCGGTCAAACTTTCCAAAAATATTCAAATTTTCAACTTTCACCAAATGACCCCGAAATGACTTGCGGACCTCCAAATCCACATTCGGACGCGCTCTTAAGACCAGAATCACCATATGGTGCTATTCCCTGGTTTGGAATCCCAAACAGACATCGATGACATTGAAATACACTTCAACCCAAATTCATAAAATTCTTTCAAAGTATAAACTTTCTGCAATAGGCGCCGAAACGCCCCCGGGTCATCTAAAACTCGATCCAAACATACGCCCAAGTCCAAAATCATCATACAAACCTATTGGAACCTTCAAATCCTAATTCCAATGCTGTTTACTCAAAAATCAAAACCTTGGTCAGTTCTTCCAACTTAAAGCTTCCGAAATGAGAATTTTATTTTTAAATCAATTCCGAACTTCCCGAAATTCAATTCCGACCATGCGTACAAGTCATAATGCCTGAAGTGAAGTAGCTTAAGGTCTCAAACGGCCGAATGATGCGCTAGAGCTCAAAACGACTGGTGGGGTCGTTACATGCGGTTTGGTAAAGGTTCAATAGATTTGGGTGCAAAAGTTGCAGCAAAGGGATTTTTGAAAAAATAAGATTAGGAGGAGCTTTGAACGTAAATTTTGAATGAAGGAAAGTTAGGGTACTTATAGCTTGCTAGTGAAGGTTCAGAACCCATAGTGGCTGACCAGCAACTGACATGCATTTAATGCCTTGGTTACTTGTAACGACCGGCCCGTCGTTTCGAGAGTTATAGTCCCATTTTCCCCATTTCTGCTCCTTTTTTTCTTTATAAGCGTATTATATCATATCGGGTTGGTTGGTTCGGGTCCGGAGCAGTTTCGGAGAGAAATTGAGACACTTAGTCTCTTTAGTAGGAGCTTAAGTTGGAAAAGTCAACCGGATGTTGACTTGTGTGTAAACAACCTCGGATTTGAATTTTTATGGCTCTGCTAGCTTTGTTAGGTGATTTCGGACTTAGGAACACGTCCAAAAGGTGATTTGGAGGTCCGTAATAGAATTAGGCTTGAATTGGCGAAAGTTGGAAATTCAGCGATTTTGGTCGGTAGTGGAAATCTTGATATCGGGGTCGGAATGGAATTTTGAAATTTAGAGTAGATTCGTGGAGTCATTTTTGACGTGTGTGAAAAATGTGAGGTCAATCAGATGTTTTTTGGTAAGTTTCGGTGTTGTTTGCGGAATTCAGAAGTTTAGAAGTTCTTAGGCTTGGATCCGGGTGTAATTTGGTGTTTTGATATTGTTTTGGACGATTCGAAGGTTCGACTAAGTTCGTATGGGGTTATATGACTTGTTGGTATGTTTTGTTGGGGTCCCGAGGGCCTCGAGGTGATTCCGGGATGTTATCGAAGTGTTTGGAGTTGGGAAAATGCAGCTGAAGCTGCTGTTCCTGGTGTTTCCGCACCTGCAGAGTGGGAACTGCAGGTGCGAGCCCATGGAAGCAAAGAAGGAGCCGCATATGCGACAAAGGAGGACCTGGTCAGGAATCGCAGGTGCGAAGATATTCCCGCACCTGCGAGAGTCGTAGATGCATGAAGTTAGACGCAGGTGCGAGTGGGAGCCGCAGGTGCAAGGTGGTTTCCACACCCGCGATGATCGCAGATGCGGTCTTTGGTCGCAAAAGTGGTTGTAGTGCTTTAAGTGATTTTTCGCAAAAGCGGAGCTTGGTCCGCAGATTCGGCCCCACAGATGCGGTGTTTGTACTGTAGGTGCGGTTTTGCTAGGCAAAAAGTATAAATAGAGGACTTCGGGAATTCTTCTCATTTCCACATTTTCGAACACAGACTTTGGATATTTTTAGATTTTTGAAGGGAATTCGAGGATTATCACTGAGGTAAGTCCATTGAGCCTAATTATTCTTAGTAATGGTGTTTTCCCATTGATTTTTCACTTACTTAGTGAGGTTTTGAAGTGAAAATTAGGGGTTAGGGCTTGGGAATTTGGAGTGTGAATTTTGGGGTTTTGGAGGGAAAATTGAGGTCAGATTCTGGTAAATTTGGTATGACTAGACTCGTGAGTGAATGGGCTTTCGGGTTTTGTGATTTTTGTCGGGTTTCGAGACGTGGGCCTGGATTCGGGCCAATTTCAGAGTTTGGCTGTAATTTAGTACTTTTCTTGTGGATTTGATCCCTTAAGCCTATGTTGATTGTGTTGTACTACTTGTGGATAGATTCGGGACGTTCGAAGGCCGAATTGAGGCGCAAGGGAATTACGGAGTAGAGATTTGCTTCGCTTGAGGTAAGTAACACTTCTGAACTTGATTCTGAGGGTTCAAAACCCAATGTGTTACGTGATTGGTATTGAGGTGACGCACATGCCAAGTAACGGGTGTGGGGGCGTGCACCGGGAGAATTGTGACATGGGTGATTCCATGGCACCGTTTAGTGACTCTATGCTATTGATTATGTTTTCTTCATGTGATAAAGTAATTGAGCATTAAATCATGTTAGATATCATTTTTAGAATTTACACCAATATTATTGGGACCCTTAGTGATCGTTTCTTGCTGTCATCGCACTAGTTTCATTTATATTCCGCACTCAGTCATGTTCATGCATTTTTATATCATATCCCAGTCTCAGTTGTTTATTGATTCATCATATCATTGTTCTGGGTTGTTTTCATGACATTGTGAGCCCGTGGGTGAGGCTGGAGAGATTGATGACTGAATGAGGCCGAGAGCCTGAGTATGAGTAACAGTTATGGGATCGGGCTGCACGCCGCAGCAGTTATATTGATGATTATAATAGCAATTGGGATGTAGGATCCCCTCCGGAGTTTGTAACACACCCCCTGTGAGCGTGATTGATATTATTTGAGGGATGAATCTTCCCTGGACATGGATCTTGTCCGAAGTACTTGTTACCTGGAGATAGATCTTCTCCACAGGGCTGGATTTCCCTTGTTCCTCAGTACTGAGTGACCTATTGTCAGTGTTGTATATATTCTGGGATGGATCTTCCCTGGGTCATATGAGCCATATAAAGTACCAAGTGGTTGAGATATCAAGAGTGAGGTCATTGAGGCCAACATCATGGTGCATCACTTACAACATGTGCATTGGCAGTAGAGTCATGTTCATTACACTGTACTGATCTGCTTTATTTCCCGTTTATGAATTTCCTAATTGTTTAAAGAGCATGTTTATGTGCTGTACAAATATTTCATATTATTTGCATCGGTTGAGTTCGTCACTATCTTCAGTCCATAGTTTGGACTTGTTACTTACTGAGTTGGTGTACTCACATTACTCCCTACACCTTGTGTGCAGATTCAGGCATTTCCGGTCACGATGTTGACTGCTGATATAGACATTGGAGTCTGGGGCTATCAAGGTAGCTGCATGGCGTTCGCGGACCTTGATTTCCCTTCCACAGTTATCAGTATTTTCAATTTATTACTCTAGATACTGTTGTGGATTTTGTTTCATTATTAGATGCTCATGTACTCAGTGATGCCACGATGTTTGGGACGATTGTATCGTGTTTTGTATAAATTTTATTTTCAAAAGGCTTATATTTAAATGTTAGATATTTTCGCTGTTATTTCAAAAAAGTATTTTTATAGTATTGGAAAGAAAATTTTAAATTTAGGCTTACCTAGTCCCATGATAAGCGCCATCACGACATGCTAGGTTTTGGGTCATGACAAGTTGGTATGAGAGCCTAGGTTACATAGGTCTCACGAGTCATGTGCAGTTTTAGTAAAGTCTTGCAGATCGGTACAGAGACGTCTGTACTTATCTTCGAGAGGCTGTAGAACCCTTATGAAAAATTCCACATTCTTGAATTTTTGTCATGCGAATCTAGTGATTCTGGTAACTAAACTTCTGTTGTTTCCTTCTCTCACAGATGGTGAGGACTCGTACTACGGGGCAGGAGGGCCAGTCACCAGTATCACAAACTAGAGCCCGAGAGGTAGGTCGCGATAGAGGTCGTGGTAGGGGCAGAGGTGTAGCCTGCACAGCAGTTGGGGCAGTACCTGCAGATCTACCAGCTGTTCCAGATTAGGGCCAAGTCCCAGTTATGGATGCTCCAGCGGGACCAACTCTACCACCACATGTGCCCATCGTGATTCCTGGCCTTCTGGAGGCCCTAGCTCAGATTCTGACAGTATGTAATGGCCTTTCTCAGACTCCTACCACCCGCACACTTGAGCAGGTTGTATAGGGACTCCAGACACCGGAGGCACCACGAACCCAGCCGGTTGCAACTGCACAAGACTATGTGGTTCCTGCTATGCCTGAGGATGATCAGTGTAGGTTGGAGAGGTTTTTGAGACTCCAGCCTCCACCTTTCAGTGGTACAGAGTGAGAGGATGCCCAGGATTTCTTGGACAGGTGTCAGAGGATACTCCATACAACAGGTAATTCTGGAGACTTGTGGGGTCTCATTCACTACTTTTCATTTCTCTAGAGCTGCACTCAGATGGTGGGAGACTTACGAGAGGCGTAGGCCAGTCGGCACAGCACCCCTTACTTGGTAGTAGTGCTCCGCGGTCTTTCTAGAGAAGTTCGTGCCTCAGTCCCGCAGAGAGGAGCTGCGCAGATAGTTTGAGCAGCTTCGTCAGGGTGATATGTCTTTGACATAATATGATATGCGATTCTCATAGTTTTCCCGTCATGCTATCTGGTTGGTTCCCACAGACAGAGAGAGGATCAAGAGGTTTAAAGATGGCCTCACTTTTCAGCTGCGATTGCTTATGACCAGAGAGAGAGTGTCTGGTGCTACTTTTAAAGGTTGTCGATAGTGCTCGTCAGATTGAGATGGTTTGCAGTCAGGAGAGGGTTTATAGGGAGGCCAAAGGGCCTCATGGACAAGGTGGATTTAGTGGTGCTCCTTATGGGGATCAGTTCCAGAACGATAGAGGTCGTATTTTCATACATGCTCAGACAGCTCGTCCAGTTCACCGTGGTGCATTGTACGGTTATGGGTCCCATGGTTATCAGCAGGGCCAAACATTATTCAGTGCACTACCAGCTCAAAGCTCGTCACATGCACCAACGACTCAGAGTTCATCTGTGTCAGGACCTTCTAGAGGTTATTCCAGTGCTCGGGGGTCCCTTCAGTCCCCACCGCTATTCACAAGGTGAGGTTGCTTTGAGTGTGGAGATTTGGGACATATTAAGAGGTATTTTCCCCGTCTTTCAGGGGGTTCATCTCAGTAGAGGAGTCAGCCAGCGACTTCAGCACCAACTTCTCCACCACCTGCACAATCAGCTAGGGGTGGAGAACAGTCAGCTAGGGGTCGCTCGAGAGGGGGAGGCTGATCAAGGGGTGTCCAGGCCCGTTTCTATGCCCTCCCTTCCACATCGGATTTCATTGCTTCAGATACTGTGATTAAAAGTGTTGTCTCAGTTTGCCACAAAGATGCCTCTGTATTGTTTGACCCTGGTTCCACTTATTCATATGTTTCCTCGTATTTCGCTCATTTTTTGGATATGCCCCGTGAGTTTTTAGTCTCATATGTTCATGATTCTACTCCCATGGGCGATACTATTATTGTGGACCGCGTATATCGGTCATGTGTGGTGACTAATGGGGGTCTAGAGACTCGAGTCGACCTTTTGCTGCTCTATATGGTTGACTTTGATGTGATATTAGGTATGGATTGGTTGTCTCCATGTCATGCTATTCTAGATTTTCACGCTAAGATCGTGATGTTGGCAATGCCGGGGTTGCCAAGGGTTGAGTGGAGTCATTCTACAGACCATGTGTATAGTAGAGTGATCTCATACTTGAACGCTCAGCGTATGGTTGAAAAGGGTTGTCTATACGATTTGGATTTTGTGAGGGATGTTAGTGTAGAGGCTCCTGCCATTCATTCTGTTCTGGTGGTACGTGATTTTCCGGATGTGTTTCCCGCAGACCTGCCGGGCATGCCTCCTTACAGGGATATTGACTTAGATATTGATTTGGTGCCAGGAACTCAACCATTTCTATTCCACCGTATCGTATGACACCACCAGAGTTGAAGGAGTTGAAAGAACAACTTTAGTAACACCTTGATAAGGGGTTTATTCGGCCTAGTGTATCACCTTAGGGCGCACCATTTCTATTTGTGAAGAAGAAAGATGGTTGCATGAGGATGTACATTGACTACAGGCAGTTGAATAAGGTCATAGTCAAGAACAAGTATCCTTTTCCTCGTATTGATCATCTATTTGACCAGCTTCAGGGAGCGAGGGTGTTCTTCAAGATTGATTTGAGGTCCGAGTATTACCAGCTGAAGATTCGGGATTCAGATATTCTTAAGACAAATTTCAGGACCCGATATGGCCATTATAAGTTCTTGGTGATGTCTTTTGGGCTGACCAATGCCCCAGCAACGTCCATGCATCTGATGAACAACGTGTTTCAGCCCTATTTGAACTCGTTCATTATTGTATTCATTGATGACATCCTGGTGTACTCTCGTAGCCAGGAGGAGCATGCTCATCATTTGAGGATTGTGTTGCAGAGATTGAGGGAGGATAAACTTTATGAAAAGTTCTCCAAGTGTGAGTTTTGGCTTGGTTCAATGGCGTTCTTGGGGCACCTGGTCTCCAATGAGGGTATTCACATGGATTCGAAGAAGATAGAGGAGTTGCAGAGTTGTCCTAGACCGTCCTCGGCCACGGAGATTAGGAGATTTCTTGGTTTGGCGGACTATTATCGTTGTTTTGTAGAGGGATTTTCATCTATTGCATCGCCCTTGACCAAATCGACTCAAGAGGGTGCTCCATTCAGGTGGTCGGATGATTGCGAGGAGAGCTTTCAGAAGCTCAAGACTGCCTTGACCATGGCTCCAGTTTTAGTTCTACCGTTAGCTTCAGGTTCTTACACCATGTATTGTGATGCCTCGAGGATAGGTATTGGATGTGTTTTGATGCAGGAGGGTAGGGTGATTGCCTATGCGTCGCGCCATTTGGAGACTCATGAGAAGAACTATCTTGTGCATGATTTTGAGTTAGCAGCTATTGTTCAAGCCTTAAAGATTTGGCGCGACTATTTGTACGGGATTCATTGTGAGATCTATACTGATCTCTGGAGTTTCCAGTATTTGTTCAAGTAGAAGGATCTTAACTTGCGTCAACGGAGATGGTTGGAGCTCATTAAGGACTATGATATAACTATTTTGTACCATCGGGGGAAGGACAATGTGGTGGCTGATGCTTTGAGTCGCCGAGCGGAGAGTTTGGAGAGTTTAGCATATCTTCCAGCAGCAGAGAGACCTTGGCATTGGATGTTCAGGCCTTAGCTAGCCAGCTTGTCAAATTGGATATTTTGGAGCCGCGTCAGGTATTGGCTTGTGTGGTCTCTAGGTCTTCTCTTTATGAATGTATCAAGGAGCGTCAGTATGATGACTCCCACCTGCTCGTTCTTCAGGTTAGGGTTCATCGACATTATTCTAGAGATGTGACTATTGGTGATGATGGCGTGCTGAGGATGCAAGGCCGGATATGTGTACCCAATGTGGGTGGACTTCGGGAGTTGATTCTTAAGGAGGCCCACAGCTCGCGGTATTCCATCCATCCGGGTGCTGCGAAGATGTACCAGGATTTAAGACAACACTATTGCTGGAGGCAGATGAAGAAGGATATAGTTGGGTTTATGACTCGGTGTCTCAACTGTCAGCAGGTTAAGTATGAGCATCAGAGACCAGGTGGTTTACTTCAGAGATTAGAGATCCCAGAGTGGAAGTTGGAGCGGATCACCATGGATTTCGTAGTTGGGCTCCCACGGACTTCGAAAAAGATTGATGCTATATGGGTTATTTTGGATTGGCTGACCAAGTCTGCTTACTTTATTCCAGTTGGTACTACCTACACTTCAGAGCGGTTGACTGAGATTTAAATCTGAGAGATTGTTCGCCTTCATGGTGTCCCAGTTTCCATCATTTCAGAAAGAGGCACATAGTTTACATCGCAGGTTTGGAGGGCCGTGCAATGAGAGTTGGGTACGCAGGTTGAGTTGAGCACAACCTTTCAGCCTCAAATGGACAGACAGTCCGAGCGCACTATCCAGATATTGGAGGACATGTTACGCGCTTGTGTCATTGACTTTTGAGGTTCATGGGATCAGTTTCTTCCGCTCACAGAGTTTGCATATAACAATAGTTATTAGTCGAGCATTCAGATGGCTCCATATGAGGCTTTATACGGGAGGTGGTGTAGGTCTCCAGAAGGATGGTTTGATCCAGGTGAGTCTAGGCTCTTGGGTACATACTTGGTCCAGGATGCATTAGACAAGGTGAAATTGATTCAGGAGCGGCTTCGCATGGTGCTGTCTAGGCAGAAGAGCTATGCGGACAGGAAGGTCCGTGATGTGTCTTTCATGGTCGGGGAGAAGGTTTTGCTGAAGGTATCACCCATGAAGGGTGTTATGAGGTTTGGGAAGAGGGGAAACTTGAGCCCCCGATTCATTGGGAGTTTTGAGGTGCTTCAGAGGATAAGGGAGGTGGCTTACAAGCTTGCCTTTCCGT
The DNA here is from genome assembly GCA_005239525.1 of Nicotiana knightiana. NCBI lineage: Eukaryota > Viridiplantae > Streptophyta > Magnoliopsida > Solanales > Solanaceae > Nicotiana > Nicotiana knightiana. The sequence goes on from ML401121.1 coordinate 14,747, forward strand.
CCAGATTGTTGAGTGTGAATCTAGTGTTTCATGTCTCTATGCTCCGGAAGTATATAGGAAATCCGTCCCATGTTTTGGAATTCAACATGGTTCAGTTGGATAGTGATATGACTTATGTTTGTGGAGTCGGTGGCCATTTTGGATCGGTAGGTTCGGAAGTTGAGGTCAAAGGATATAGTTTTAGTGAAGGTGCAATGGAGAGGTCAGCCTGTGAAGGAGGCCGCTTGGGAGACCAAGAGGGAGATGCAGAGCAGATATCCACATCTATTTGAGACTCCAGGTATGTTTCTAGACCCGTTCGAGGATGAACGTTTGTTTAAGAGGGGGAGAATGTAATGAGCCGTCCGGCCGTTTTGAGAGTTATAGACTCATTTCCTCCATCTTCTCCTTTTATGGTTTAAAAGTGTATTACATCGTATCGGGTTGGTTGCTTCGGGTCCGGAGCAGTTTCGGAGAGGAATTGAGACACTTAGTCTCTTTAGTAGGAGCTTAAGTTGGAAAAGTCAACCATATGTTGACTTGTGTTTAAATGACATCGAATTTGAATTTTTATGGCTCCGTTAGCTTCGTTAGGTGGTTTCATACTTAGGAGCGTGTCCGGAAGGTGATTTGGAGGTCCGTAGTAGAATTAGGCTTGAATTGGAGAAAGCTGGAAATTCAACGATTTTGGTCGGTAGTGGAAATCTTGATATCAGGGTTAGAATGAAATTTCGGAAGTTGGAGTAGGTTTGTGGAGTCATTTTTGACGTGTGTGTAAAATTTGAGGTCAATCGGACGTGGTTTGGTAGGTTTCGGCATCGTTTGTGGAATCTAGAAGTTTAAAACTTCTTAGGCTTGAATCCGGGTGTAATTTGGTGTTTTGATGTTGTTTTGGACGATTCGAAAACTCAACTAAGTTTGTATGGGGTTATAAGACTTGTTGGTATGTTTGATTAGGCTCCGAGGGCCTCGGGATGATTCCGGGTGGTTATCGGACTGTTTGGAGTTGGGAAAATGCAGTTGAAGCTGCTGCTACTGGTGTTTCTGCATAATAGAGTGGGAACCGTAGGTGCGAGCTTGCAGAAGAGAAGGAGGAGCCGCAAATGCGGCCAAGGAGGACCTGGGCAGGAACTGCAAGTGCAAAGATATTCCCGCACCTGCGAGAGTCGCACATGCGGGCATCTAGGCGTAGGTGCGAGAGGGAGCCGTATGTGCGAGGTGGTTTCCACAACCGCGATGATCGTAGATGCGGTATTCAGAAGCGGTTGCAGTGCTTTAAGTGATTTTCCACAGAAGTGAATCTTGGTACGCAGATGCGGCACCGTAGATGCAGCCCCGCAGATGCGGTATTTGTACCGCATGTGTGGTTTTGCTGGGCAGAAAGTATAAATAGAGGACTTCGGGAATTCTTCTCATTTCCACATTTTTGAACACGGACTTTGGAGATTTTGAGGAGATTTTTGAAGGGAATTTGAGGGTTAGCAGTGAAGTAAGTCCCTTGATCCTAATTATTCTTAGTAATGGTGTTTTCCCATTGATTTTTCACTTAATTAGTGAGGTTTTGAAATGAAAATTGGGGTTTAGGGCTGGAATTTGGAGAATGAATTTTGGGGTTTTGGAGGGGAAATTGAGGCCGGATTTTGGTAAATTTGGTATGACTATAATCGTGAGTGAATGGGCTTTTGGGTTTTGTGATTTTTGTTGGGTTTCGAAACGTGGGTGATTCCATGGCACTGTTTAGTGACTCTATCCTATTGATATCCACGTTTTATTCATGTGATAAAGTAATTGAGCTGTAAATCATGCTAGATATCATGTTTAGGATTTATGCCGGCATTGTTGGTACCCTTAGTGATCGTTTCTTTCTGTCATCGCACTAGTTTCATTTATATTCCGCACTCAGTCATGTTCATGCATTTTTATATCATATCCCAGTCTCAGTTGTTTATTGATTCATCATATCATTGTTCTGGGTTGTTTTCATGACATTGTGACCCCGTGGGTGAGACTGGAGAGATTGATGACTGAGTGAAGCCGAGAGCCTGAGTATGAGTAATAATTATGGGATCGGGCTGCACGCCGCAGCGGTTATATTGATGATTATGATAGCGCTTGGGCTGTAGGAGCTCGTCCGGAGTCTGTAACACACCCCTAGTGAGCGCGGTTGATATGATTGAGGGATGGATCTTGTCCGAAGTACTTGTTACCTGTAGATGGATCTTCTCCACAGGGCTTGATTGCCCTTGTTCCTCGGTACTGAGTAACCTATGGTCAGTGTTGTATATATTCTGGCATGGATCTTCCCTGAGCCGTATGAGCCATATACAGTACCAAGTGGTTGAGATATCGAGAGTGAGGGCATTGAGGCCGACATCATGGTGCATCACTTACAGCATGTGCATTGGCATGTAGTGGCAGTAGAGTCATGTTCATTACACTACACGGATCTGCTTTGTTTACGCACTGTACAATTATTTCATATTATTTGCACCAGTTGAGTTCGTCACTATCTTCAGTCCATAGTTTGGACTTGTTACTTACTGAGTTGGTGTACTCACGTTACTCCCTGCACCTTGTGTGCAGATTCAGGCATTTTATGGTCATGGCGGCGACTGCTCATTTAGGCATTGGAGTCTGGGACTATCAAGGTAGTTGCATGGCTTTCGCGGACCTTGATTTACCTTCCTTAGTTATCAATATTTTCAGTTTATTACTCTAGATACTATTGTGGATTTTTTTTCATTACTAGACGCTCATGTATTCAGTGACGCCACGATGTTTGAGACGATTGTATCGTGTTTTTGATAAATTCTATTTTCAAAAGGCTTCTATTTAAATGTTAAATCTTTCCACTATTATTTCAAAAAGGAATTTTTACTGTATTGGAATGGAAATGTTGAATTTAGGCTTGCCTAGTCCCATGATAGGTGCCATCATGACAAGCTAGGTATTGGGTCGTGACATAACTGGACCGACGAGATATTTCGGTATCCGTTTGTCGCTTAAGTCACAAGCGGGTGTCTTAGTGACCGTTCTTCGCTTAAGTCATGGCCCATCGATATGGGATTCGGAAGTTCATATCGTTTCTCGTCATCTTCCCTCCGAGAAACAAGGGGACTATCTGTATGCGGTCAAAACTAGGCTCACCTCTTGTGTGACTAATCGAGACTGGAACGTGAAAGAATAAGGTTCGACGTTGAATCATATCGAACCGAGGTGCGACATTATATCACCAAGCTCGATACCCCGGGACCGAATAAAATCGAGATCAGGCCAGATCGAGGAAAATTTTCCAAGACGAATAACAAAAGGACATAATATCCGCGATCGGGCGTAGATCACAGTGGAGTTCTCGATACGTATCAAGGATAGGCCGATTAATTAGCTAATCATGAGATTCTTACCTCATATAGAACTGCATCAAGAGTAGGACTCCCCTACTATATAAAGAGGGTCTGATCATTTGTAAAACTCATCACATTTACGCAACATAAAGCAATATACTGTCATTTTCTAGCTTTCATTATCTTGTTACTTTGTTCATATGATCATTTTATTGACGAGATTTTCAATGAAAGCTGAGATGGGGTAAGTGTGAAGAGTCATCTATTGCCCTACTTTTCTTATTTCTTAGAAGAATGGCTCCGGTATACTCCTAAAAGGGGGATTCTCGCTCTACTGAATCGAAAGAATGACTCTCGCGTTTGGAACAGATAAGTTCGATACAGATAACAAAGAATAGAAATTGGAGAGCAGGTGCCCTTCCCTAGTGGAAGCCCTCCCAGCCCAAAGGAAAATGCCCAGATCATTTGAAAAAAAAAGATGCGTCAGTCACGCATCCTAATTGGTGAGCTTATGCCGGCCATAGTTCCTTCCCTGCTCTTAGTTTGCTTTTAAAGGCACCATTTTCGCGAGTAAAAAGAACATGTGGTTAACCGAATGGATCACAGGTTGCTGCTCCACAGTCTGAGTTCCTTGGTTCGCCCTTCNAGTTGAAACATCTCTTGTTTAAGGGCGACCGAATTCGAGGGCCAATGCTATTCGATTTGTGTGGTTTGCATTTATTTCTTTTATCATCAGTTTCAATATTTATCCATTCTCTTAATTTGTACCCAGTTATATCACGTATCCTTAAGATCGCGTATAAATTTAATTGTTATCCGATTTTAAGGTAAACAATTCTAGGCCGTAAAACAATAAAAGAATAAATTTAAACAAATATAATAGTCATGTTCTAGTAAATTAAACAGTGGGTAAAAACATATTATATTAAGATGCTATATATAAAACACCGATCCTTTTCGTTAGTTCTCTCATCCTAAGATGCTCTCTTGTTTCCATTAGGGCTTAGAAAGAACCAAGAAAAACACACCGAGAACTAAAATCACATAAGTAACAAAAACTACAACATGCAGTGGAAAAAGCAGCACGTTCTTGGTATTGGATCGTCCGGTTACGTAACCCATTTAATTCGTTCAATTTTTTCATTTTTGTTACCTTTTGTTTTTTCGATAGCAAGTGCTTACGCAATAACTAAAAATGCCTCAATTACAAGTAAATTGGATAGGATATATAAATTTTTATTGTTCATGTTACTTAATTAAACTCATCTTAGTCCAATATTTTATAAGATTTTTATATATAGAAGAACTTGAGTTTCGACATGTGTGTTTTCTGTCTTTTTTATAAAGCTTGACGTTAATTTGGTCATTCAAATCATCTCTCACTGATATTATATACGTGGCTTTCATTTATACAGAGCTCCGCATGTAACTATTAAACAACACCAGATGTATGTTAACAAGATAATACGTTAGGTCTTGTTATAAATAGTATTTTATTTATGGTGAATGTTTATATTTTAGATAGATTTTAGGGTTTGTTACTTGGTGACTAAGTCACTTTTTCCTATAAATAAAGAGGTTCTATTCCATTGTAATTCATCCCAAATCAATAACAATTCTCTCTCATGGCTTTTCTCAGTAATAATGTTCTTCTTCTTTTATTATTTCATAGCACGTTATAAGCACGAGATTCCAACCGATTGAGTAGAGGCTTTGGGATACTTGCATGGTGTTCAACTTATACGTAATATTGAGTATAGTGATTGTCAATTTGTCACGACCCGAAATCCCACTTTCAGGTCGTGATGGCGCCTAACGTTGCACCCGCTAGGCAAGCCAATGTGTTAACTGAATTGATTTATTAACAAGTGAAAGTAACAAACTGTCACGCCCCAAAATCGAGGGACGAGACCGGCGCCTAACTGAATGTACCCGGTCAAGCGAACCTGATTTGCCTTTCCTATCCCACGCATTACCCCGTGATTTCAATATACATTATTCATGTGAAATAACCATTTATAACTTAGCATAATCTTACAACTTGAATTCATTTCTACCCTTTTTATCATTACCAACATATGATACCAAGCACTTACAAAAATACACACAACATTTACCAATGTGGATCACGATTCCGAACCGTACCATTACTTACCCAAAATACATATGTACACTACCCACATTGTGTCTACGGAGCCTCTATGATTACAAAAGATTTGTATAATATTTGCCAGCAACAAGGCCCCGGCTATACCTTACACTACACCACAAACTCAAAATAAGGCGACATGAGCCACACGTGGCCCCGGGAGGAGTGGAGCTCACCAGAACAGCTGACGGAAAGGAGAGGAGGCACTACTGACTGTGGGCTGAATTACCTGATGTAGAACCACCTACATTCATATAAGAAAATGTAGCGCCCCCGGCAAAAGGGACGTTAGTACTGTGGAATAGTACTAGTATGTATGAACAAACTTTATCCCAAGCACAATCAAACAATACACAAGTAAGAAACAATAATACAACCAATCAATCAATGCACATGGAAAGAAGCAACCAAAATCAACAAGTTTCACAATCTCTCCCTTTCCCTTTACATCACCATGTTCAAGAGTTTTCCATATTTTCACTTCGATAGTGATAACGATCACATTCCATCCTTATTGCATCGGCCCCCCTTATTACCTCACGTCTCATCAAGTTTCATAGATTTTCATTTCAATGGTGATAATGATCACATTCCATCCTCATTACCTTGACCTCCCTTATTACCTCGACCACCCTTATTACCTCAGCCACCCTTATTACCTCACATCTCATTATCCTTATTAGTTCGTGTTGCGGCGCGCAACCCGATCCCACCCAACAATTATATTTCGTAACAACAACCACAAACAATCAAATCACAAGAATTCTTCCTTTCAAGCAACACAAGTTCATATCAACAATTCGCTATTTGAGCTCAAGGCACAATGACTCTCACCAAGCAGTAATTCATGTTTATGGTGTTACCATAATCTTTCAACTCATTTACATCATTTCACAATATCCTTTTTCATTTCTTACCACACACGATTTTTTTTAGCCATCATATACATTCCCACACTTGGGCACATTAACATTCTTTCATTCATTAACACATACTTTCATATCGATACCCTCGAGCTCCTACGAGATTGGCACATAATAAGATAGGCACATCAAAACACCTTTCAAAAGCTCATATAGCACGGTAATATAGCAATCAACTAAGACGATCAAAGAATAGAATCTTACGTCTCAACACATTTGAACAATCAATTCACAAATTTTCAAACAAGGTACTCATACCATATACTCGGACCCAACAAGAGGATTCTACAAAGGTTAGAGTTAGCCATACATACCTGGGGTCGAAATCCCTTTTTAACTTTTACTCACAAATCACCGAACCGACTAGTACCGTCAATCTAGTTCACAATTAAACATATTCAACTCAGAATTGGAAATCATGCATACAATTTGAACTCTTTTAAGCATTTTACCGAATGCTATGTGACCCCATTAGGTCACCACCCCTTCTTTGCGAACTTTACTCCAACCCACTTCCTCTTACTAGATTATGGACATTAATGAGCATGCATGCAAGGTACCAACTTATATTTTCAAGAATCAATTCATGAGAGTCCCCTTTTGTTTAAAACCTGAAAACTAATGAAAAAGGGTTTGGGGATTCTTACCTGCTAGAATGAAGAAGAAGATGACTACTCGAAATTTCCAGGCCTGAGTGACTTTGAAAATCCAATTGATAAAGATAAAGCTTTCTCTCTCAAGAACCCTCTCTCCCCTCTCTCTAATTTTGTTCAGAAAATGGTTAAAAATGAAGGGGAGGGGCGTTTTAATGAACTGGGGTCGGGTTTTAAAATTAGAAAATAGGAGCCCGACACAAGAATGCGGTCAGGAATGCGATCGCATTCCTGACATGCGGTACGCAGAATCGACCGCAGAATGGCCCTCAAGATGGGCCAAAATTTAAAACACATTGTGCAGGTATGCGACCATTATGCGGTCCACATACACGTTATGCGATCGCATAGTGCGTCGCATAACCTCCCTCACCAAAATTAATGGGCAAGAATGCGACAACTATGCGGTCCGCAGAACCAACATGTAATCGCATTTTGGATCGCATTGTTGTCCTCAAATTGGGCAGTGATTCTGCCCATGTATGCGACCTTTATGCGGTCCGCATACACGTTATGCAATCGATAGTGCGTTGCATAACGCCCAAATTTCTGAAAAATTCATCTTTCAAATTTCGGGGTACTTTTTACTCAAATAGGTTCGTTTTAAAAATTTCCACAATAAAAACAACCCGGGGACTCATTTGGGCATTATATTAAACAAAACAATTTTACGGGTCTTTACATCCTCCACCCCCCCTAAAAATCATTCGTCCTCGAATGAGGATTTTGGAAATCAATTAGTTTTGAAAGCAGGATATGCAAACTTCCAGATTTTCACTAACTCCTATATTTCAGAAAAATTTCACCAGAGTTCCCTTTGTAATTAGACCTACCTACCTGTCAGAGAGCCCCCGAAACACATTTTCAAGCACCATTACACAGTTTTAATCACCCAATAACTCACACACAACGTTGTTACCTCAACAATTTGCAAATATTCAATCATTTTGTCAACTACACATAGCTCTTTCTTCTTATACCACAAATTTGCACATGATTCACATTCTTGCACATAACTTGGTCATTTTAATGAGTCCCATACAACTCAAGCACCTCAATATACCATATTCATTTCAATTAATCATTACCAACCTACACTACTATTAATCACTTACCTAACACATACGTTCCACAAAAAAAATCATTTACTTCAAGGGTTGCACACTACCCAAATAGTAACAACGGGTTCAGTTTTTGCACACATTGGGAAATTACAACAATAAAGCAATTAGGGGAAGATGTGGTGCTTTTGCACAAAACTGAGCATAAAATATAACTTGCTTAGAGATGACAGTTCTGACGAACACTACTAGACTTATCCAAACTGATGGGGATATTTTTCTTTCATCTCATTTTCCGCTTCCCACAACGTGTTGACTTCGCCACAATACTTCAACCGAAGCAATTTTTTTGTTCCTCAATCTACGGACTTGACTATCAAGAATAGCAACCCGAACCTCTTCATACGATAACTTTTCATTAACCTCAATAGTCTCAACTGGCATAATGGTTGATGGATCTCCAACCACTTTCTTCAACATAGACATGTGGAACACCAGGTGCACTAATGACAATTTAGGGGGTAATTCTAACCTATAAGCCACTTGTCCTATCCTTTGAGCAATCCGATATGGCCCGACATACCTTGGGCTCAATTTCCCTTTCTTCCCAAACCGCATCACTCCCTTCATGGGAGATACCTTCAAGAATACCCAATCATCTACTTGGAATTCCAATTCTCTTCGACGAACGTCCTCATAGGAGTTTTGACGGCTCTGAGCGGTTTTCATCCTCTCTTGAATGACTTTGACTTTTTCCAATGCCTGGTGCACAAGATCTGGCCCTAACAATTCTGCTTCACCAACCTCGAACCACCCAATCGGAGATCTACACCTTCTTCCGTACAATGCCTCAAATGGGGCCATCTGAATACTAGCGTGAAAGCTGTTATTGTAAGCAAATTCGATAAGCGGTAAATGATCATCGCAACTACCCTTGAAGTCCAACACACAAGACTGTAATATATCTTCAAGCATCTGAATAGTCCGCTCTACCTGACCATCAGTCTGCGGATGAAAAGTTGTGCTGAGATTTACCTGAGTACCCAAACGTTGCTGAAATTTGCTCCAAAAATTAGCCGTGAACTGGGCTCCTCGATCTGAGATAATAGAAAATGGAGTACCATGAAGCCTGAATATTTATTTGATATACAACTGAGCGTACTGCTCTGCAGTATCAGTGGACTTGACTGGATATAAGTGAGCCAATTTCGTGAGTCGATCCACTATCACCCAAATCGAGTCGAACTTGCGCTGAGTGCGAGGTAATCCTACCACTAAATCCATGTTGATCATTTCCCATTTCCACATTGGAATTTCCATAAGCTGAGTTAACCCACCGGGCCTCTGATGCTCGGCCTTCACCTGTTGACATTTCAGACATTTAGATAGAAAATCTGCCACACCTCTCTTCATGCCGCTCCACCAATAAACTTCCCGGAGATCTTGATACATTTTTGTAGAACCTGGGAGCACGGAATACCTGGAATTATGAGCTTCCGCCATCACCTTCTCCCGAAGATTATCCACATCAGGAACACATATCCTTCCCTGGAACCGCAAAACACCATCATCGTTACCGAGTAAAAATGCTAAAATCTTGTTATTCAAAACTGCCTCTTTCAATTGTGCCAATGCTGGATCCATATACTGCTTTTCCTTGACTTTAGCTACAAGTGTTGATTCTGCCCCATTATGCACCATAATATTTCCCTCGTCTGAGGTCGAGAGACAGACCCCCAGACTGACCAATTGATAAACCTCCCGAGCCAACGGCCTCCGATCTTCCTCCAAATGATCCAGACTACCCATAGACTTCCGATTGAGAGCGTCGGCCACCACATTCGCCTTGCCTGGATGGTACAAAATGTTCATATCATAATCCTTAAGCAATTCTAACCATCGCCGCTGCCTTAAATTCAACTCCTTCTGCTTGAACAAATATTGGAGACTCTTGTGGTCTGAGAACACGTCCACATGGACCCTATACAAATAATGCCGCCAGATTTTCAATGCAAACACCACTGCTGCGAGTTCTAAATCATGCGTCAGATAATTTTTCTTGTGATTCTTGAGTTTCCTGGAAGCATAGGCTATAACCTTCCCGTGTTGCATCAACACACATCCCAAACCAACCCTTGAAGCATCGCAATAAATCACAAATCCCTCTGTGCCTTCTAGCAAAGTTAACACCGGTGCCGAAGTCAATCTTGGTTTCAATTCCTGAAAGCTCTTCTCACAAGCGTCAGACCATTGGAACTTAGTTGCTTTCTGCGTCAATTTAGTCAATGGGGAAGCGAGGGTAGAGAATCCCCCCACAAACCTCCGATAATACCCAACTAGCCCCAAGAAACTGCGAATCTCTATCGGGGTCGTTGGTCTAGGCCAATCCTTCACCGCTACGATCTTCTGGGGATCAACCTTAACCCCTTCTCTGGAAACAACATGACCCAAAAACGCGACTGACTCCAGCCAAAATTCACATTTTGAAAACTTGGCATATAATTGGTGCTGATGAAGAGTCTGCAGAACTACCCTGAGGTGATTAGAATGATCCTCCCGACTCCACGATTAGACACGGATTTCATCAACAAAAACAATCACGAAGGAGTCAAGAAACGATTTGAAAACCCGATTCATAAGATCCATGAAAGCCGCTGGAGCATTGGTCAGTCCAAAGGACATTACGGGGAAGAACAGGCTAAGGATAAAAAGGGAGAAACAATTGCTAAAACAGTAGAATGAAGTATTAACGGTAATGTAGTAGTAAAACAGTAAGTAACAACTCGAAACAAGTAAAATAGATAGGAGAAGGCACAACATGACCCCTCGTGCATAGCCTCAAAATCACACGTCATGGAATGTCCCCTCGTGCATAAATAGTAATCACTCGGCACGAAATGTCACCTCGTGCATAACTAATAATCACTCGGCATGGAATGTCACCTCGTGCATAAATAATAATCACTCGGCATGGAATGTCACCTCGTGCATAAATAATAATCACTCGGCACGGAATGTCACCTCGTGCATAAATAATTATCACTCGGCACGGAATGTCACCTCGTGCATAAATAATAATCACTCTGCACGGAATGTCCCCTCGTGCATAAATAAATATAAAAGCAACAATTGATATGAAAGATTGACAATACGACATTTCAAGTGTACAGAAATAATCAGCAAAATTCTATTGCCCCGGCAAGGGACTCAACTATAACCAATCTCACTCAGAATTATAATGTCAACAGTAAAACCCTTAGCTGAGCACATAATCAATAACTTTCCACGTCATGAAATAACCTCAAGATACTACTTCCAAGGTTCCCAATAATTCACGGCACAGAGAATATCAAAGAACATTAAATAACTCATCAAAATTCGACTCACGGGCATGCTTGACCATAACATATAGGTACCCATAACCTCACCTATACGTTGGACATGAACTACACATAGCAAATAAGACTCTATACCTATTTCCTCAAGCTAAGGTTAGGCCAAACACTTACCTCGGCTCCAAGAATGCAAGTCAAGCCTCAATCACGGCCTTTCCTCTTGAATCCGACTCCGAAACGATAATATCTAGACATAATTGACTTAATAACATCAATAATTATTCAATAACTCAATCCCAAAGACTAATTATATATTTCCCATAATTCTTAAAAAAATACCAAATTCGACCCTGGGCCCGCTTGGTCCAAACTCGAGGTTCAGACTAAAACCCGATAACCCATTCCCCCACGAACCTGAATACACAATTTGTTTTGAAATCCGACCCCAAAATGAGGTTGAATTCCCAAAATTCCAAAAGCCCTAACTCTACCCAAAACCCCCAATTTCCACCTTTGATTTCATGTTTTTAAACCTAGAATCTAGTGATTGATGAAGGAAAAAGGAGGAAATTAGAGTTAAGAACACTTACCTATGAAGCTATGGTGGAATGGTCGCCTAAGAATCGCCCAAGAAGAGTGGAGAAGAAGAAAATGGTGAAAGAATGTGAGAATCCCGTAATGGTATTCTGTTTTGGCTTTTTAAATAACTGGACGAATTAGTTCTATGCGATCGCGGAAAGGGAGTTGTGATCGCATAGAGGCCTGAGTTACGTGCACTGCGATCGCGGAAAGGGAGTTGCGATCGCATAGGGTCCCTGAGCTTGACTATGCGATCGCAGACGGATTGGTGCGACCGCAGAAGAAAAAATACGTAGCCCCCTCCTCAGCTCTCCTATACTCTATGTGATCGCGGAAGTGCCTATGCGATCGCATAGAGTCACAGACCCCCCCACTACACTACGCGATCGTGGGGCAACCTATGTGATTGCATAGTGTAAAAATATCAGACACCAGAAACAACATTTGAACACCAGATTTTTCAACCTTTAAGCACCCCGATACCTACTCGAAACTCACCCGAGCCCTCGGGGCTCAAAACCAAATATACACACGACTTCAAAATTATCCTACGAACTTATTTGGGTAATTAATCCACCCAAAAATAACGTCAAAAACAATGAGTTAACTCCAAAATCTATAGAATTTTTCTCAAACTTCATAAACTTCTAAATTCTCCAGTTTTGATCCGAAACACGTCAAACCAAGTCCGTTTCTTCCCAAATTTTATAGATAACTCACATAACACATATTGAACATGTTCCGGGCTTCGGAACCATAATACGCGCTTGGTAACACATATCTCACATCAAAGTTCAATTTCAAAAGTCTTTATTACTTTCAGAAAACAATTTCCTTTAAAAATTCATTTCTCGGACTTGGGACCTCGGAATTCGATTTCGGGCATACGCCCTGGTCCCATATTTTCCTACGGACCCTCCGGGACCTTCGTATCATGGGTCCGGGCCCGCTTACCATAAATGTTGACCAAAGTCAATTTTATTCAGTTAATTATCATAAATTCAACTGTTTAACAAATTTCCACATAAAGGCTTCTCGGCTACGCGCCCGGACTGCGCACGCACATCGAGGTGAGATTAACGGAGGCTTTCGGGGCCTCGAAACACAATTTTTGCTGAATGTTCACAGGATGAGCTTTTGGGTCATCACAATCTCCACCTCTAAAACAACCGTTCGTCCTCGAATGGACATAGAAAGGTACCTGAATCGGGGAAAAGGTGGGGATATCGGCTCCGCATATCAGGCTCGGACTCCCAAGTAGCTGCCTCAGCATGCTGACCTCTCTACTGAACACGAACCGAAGGATAACTCTTCGATCTCAACCGTAACCTGCTTGGCATCTCCGTGCCTCACTCTATCTCTAAGAACACATAAATGGCGATCATCATACTGTCTGGCCCGAATACGGTCATACAATGAAGAACGGGTCACGGTATGGGCCAAAACACTGCCAGTATCAGAAACCTCCAATATCATAAATCAGTTGGCTAAGGCCTGAACATCCAAAGCAAGAGGTCGCTCTCCGACTGATAAATAGGCAAGACTGCCCATACTGGCTGACTTCCGGCTCAAAGCATCGGCCACCACATTGGCCTTCCCCGGATGATAAATAATGGTAATATCATAATCCTTCAGTAACTCTAACCATCTCCTCTACCTCATGTTCAACTCCTTCTGTTTGAACAGATACTGTAAGCTCTTATGATCCGTGAACACCTCACATGGCACACCATACAAATAATGCCTCCAAATCTTCAATGCATGCACAATCGCTGCTAACTCCAAGTCATGAACTGGATAGATCTTCTCATGAACCTTCAACTGACGAGAAGCATAGGCTATAACCTTGCCATCTTGCATCAACACAGCACCAAGCCCAACCCGTGAAGCATCACAATACACGGTATACGGTCCTGAACCTGTGGGAAAAACTAACACTGGTGTCGTGGTCAAGGCTGTCTTAAGCTTCTGGAAGCTCGCCTCACACTCATCAGACCACCTGAACTGAGCACTCTTCTGAGTCAACCTGGTCATCGGGGCTACAATGGACGAAAATCCCTCCACAAACCGGCGATAATAACCTGCTAAGCCCAAGAAACTCCAGATCTCCGTAGATGAGGTGGGTCTAGGCCAATCTCTGACTGCTGAAATCTTCTTGGGATCCACCTGAACACCCTCTGATGATACCACATGGCCTAGAAATGCAACTGAACTCAACCAAAATTCACACTTGGAAAATTTGGCATACGACTGATTATCCCTTAGAGTCTGGAGGACGACTCTAAGGTGCTGCTCATGCTTGTCTCGGCTGCGAGAGTATATCAGTATATCATCAATGAAAACAGTAACAAAGGAGTCCAAATAAGGCCTGAACACTCGGTTTATCAATTCCATAAAAGCAGCGGGGGCATTTGTCAGCCCAAATCACATCACCAAGAACTCATAATGCCCATACCGAGTACGAAAGGCTGTTTTAGGGACATCAGACGCCCTAATCCTCAGCTGATGGTAACTAGATCTCAAGTCAATCCTGGAAAACACTGAAGCACCCTGAAGCTGGTCAAATAGATCGTCAATCCTTGGCAAAGGATACTTGTTCTTAATAGTAACCTTATTCAACTGCCGGTAGTCAATACACATCCTCATCAAGCCATCTTTCTTCTTGACAAACAACACTGGGGCACCCCACGAAGAAACACTAGGCCTAATAAAGCCTTTATCCAACAAATCCTGCAACTGATCCTTCAACTCCTTCAACTCTGGCAGGGCCATACGATACGGCGGAGTGGAAATAGGCTGGGTGCCCTGAGCTACCTCAATACAAAAATTAATATCCCTGTCGGGTGGCATACCTGGTAGGTCAGCAGGGAATACCTCTGAAAACTCACAAACCATGGGCACAGACTCCAGGGAAGGAGCGCTAGAATCACGAACATAGGACAGATAGGCCAAACAACCCTTCTCAACCATGCGTCGAGCCTTCATATAAGAAATAACTCTACTAGAAGAATACTAGGAGTCCCTCTCCACTCCAAACGAGGTACCCCTGGCAAGGCCAAGGTCACTGTCCTGGCATGACAGTCCAGAATAGCATAATAGGGGCATAACCAATCCATCCCCAATATAACATCAAAATCAACCATATCAAGCAGCAAAAGATCAACCTGAGTCTCCAGTCCACCAATAAATACTAAGCAAGCACGATAGACTCGATCTACCACTATAGAATCACCCACCGGTGTAGACACATGCACAAAAATACTCAAGGAATCACGGGGCATACTCAAATAAGGGGAAAAATATGAAGACACATAGGAGAATGTAGAACCAGGATCAAATAACACCGAAGCCTCTCGGCTGCAAACTGAAATCGTACCTGTGATAACTGCATCAGAAGCCTCAGCATCAGGCCTGGCAGGAAAAGCATAGCACCGGGGATGAGCCCCTCCAACCTGAACATCTCTGGGTCGACCTACTGCGGCCTGACCTCTACCTCTCGTGGCATGTCCTCCACCTCTATGAGTCTGACCTCCACCTCTGGCACCTCGACCGACACCCCTAGCTGGCTGAGGGGGTGGGGGTGCGCCTGACGCGGGAACCATGGCACGGGAACCCTGATATTGAGACCCACCAGAACCTCAGGGGCAAAACCTGGAAATATGCCCCAAACCACCGCAAGAATAACAAGGCCTCTGCTGATGTGGCTGCTGACTCTGAAACTGGCCCTGTCGACCCTGATAACCACCCTAGAAGCTCTGAAGCGGCGTGCACTGATAGGTGCGGGTGGTGCACTAATAGGAGTTGGCGGTGCACTGTGAGCTACCTGAAGTGCCGACTGATAGGGTCTGGGAGGATGACCTCTGCCGAAAGAATCCCTGTCCCCAGATAAGGCTCCACTGAATCGACCGAAGTGACATGGCCTCTTGTCTGCCCCCTGACCACCACCCTGTGACGTAATCATCTCAATCCTCCGGGCCACATTGGCCGCATCCTGGAATGAAATATCAGTACCTGACTCCCTGGCCATCTGAAGCCTGATGGGCTGAGCCAAACCCTCAATAAACCTCCTCACTCTCTCACGATCAGTGGGGAGTATAATAATAGCATGTCGAGCTAGAGTGATGAACCTGGTCTGGTAACCTGGTCTCGTACTGAGTGACAGACATATATCCCTGCTTGAGGCGCTCAAACTGCCTCCGAAGATCCTCCCTCTGAGTAACTCGAAGGAACTTCCCCACGAATAACTCGGAGAACTGAGCCCAAGTCAATGGTGCAGCCAGCTGACCTGGTCAAGAAATAGTCTCTCCACCAAGTCTTGGCGGAACCCGAAAGACGAAAAGTAGCAAAATCAACTCCAATGGACTCTACTATGCCCACGTTCCGAAGAACCTCATGACAGCTGTCCAAATAATCCTGGGGATCCTCTGATGGTGCACCAGTAAATGTGGTAGTAAATAACTAAGTGAATCTATCCAATCTCCATAAAGAATCTGCTGACATAGCTGCTCCCTCAACTGCCGATGCCACAATACCCGGCTGAGATACTCCGGCCATTTGAGGTGCCGGAGTCTGGAACTGAGGATCTAGTTGCTCTGGTGTGCAAGTAGCAGGAGTCTGGGTCCCTCCCTCAGCCTGAGAAATAACTGGTGCAGTAGGAAGAAGACCGGCCTGAGCCACACTCTACATGAGTCCCACTAAGCGGACTAGAGCGTCCTGAAGCATCCGGGTGGCAATGAACCTGGGACCTGAGCTGGTCCAACTGGAACTGTCTGGGTAGGAACCTCACCGGCAAAGTCTACCTATGGGTCCTTTACTGGGGCTGCTTCTCTGGGCTGAGCCCTGCCCCTGCCTCGGCCTCGACCCTTCATAGGATCTGCAACAGGAGAATCGAGCTGTTGATCAGTAGATGAGGAAGCACGCGTTCTCGCCATCTGCGAGAGAATAGAGTCGAAACTCAATTAGCATTTAGAATTCAAATCGCACGATAGAAAATAAGAAAAGTGAAGTTATTCCAAACTTTGCAGCCTCTGAGGGATAAGTACAGACGTCTCCGTACCGATCCCTTAGACTCTACCAAGTTTGTCCGTGAGTTGTGAGACCTAAGCAATCTAGTGCTCTGATACCAACTTGTCACGACCCGAAATCTCACCTTCAGGCCGTGATGGCGCCTAACATTGCACCCGCTAGGCAAGCCAACATGTTAAATGAATTGATTTATTAACAAGTGAAAGTAACAAACATTTACTAGATAATTGAGATGAAGTGCGGAAGCATTAACAATATCTAAGTAACAATAGCTAATAACGAAGAAATCCCTTTAAGTAAAAAACCCAGAAATGGAGTCACACCTCATGAACCAGTATAAGAGTTAGCTAAAAACAACAGTTTGAAATAAAATGATTTATCTGTCTGTAAACACATAGATGATAGAATGAAAGATAGACAGTGACGCCGAGATCCACGAACGTCTGCGGAACTACCTCGGTGTCGTCTGAAATGGGCTGAAAGACACTTCCATTAACGATGTCCACTAGGTCCGGCTGCGTAATCTGCACAACATAAAGAAGTGCAGGTGTAGCATCAGTACAACCGACCCCATGTACTGAATAAGTGCCGAACCTAACTTCGGCAAAGTAGTGACGAGGCTAGGACATGGCAACAAATTGTACCTGTGCAATTCTATATTATAGCAGAAAATAAACAAGAATACAGTTATGGGGAAGAACATGCTAGGGATAAAAAGGGGGCAACAATTTCTAAAACAATAGAATCAAGTATTAACAGGAATGTAGTAGTAAATTAGGAAGTAACAACTCGAAACAAGTAAAATAGACAGGAGAAGGCACGACATGACCCCTCGTGCATAGCCTCAAAATCACACGGCACGGAATGTCCCCTCTTGCATAAATAGTAATCACTCAGCACGGAATGTCACCTCGTGCATAAATAATAATCACTCGGCACAGAATGTCACCTAGTGCATAAATAATAATCACTCGGCACGGAGTGTCACCTTGTGCATAAATAATAATCACTCGGCACGGAATGTCACCTCGTGCATAAATAATAATCAATCGGCACGAAATGTCCCCTCGTGCATAAATAAATATAAAAGCAACAATTGATATGAAAGGTTGACGATACGACATTTCAAGTGTACAAAAATAATCAGCAAAATTCTATTGTCCCGGCAAGGGACCCAACTATAACCAATCTCACTCAAAATTATAATTTCAACAGTAAAACCCTCGGCCGAGAACATAATCAATAACTTTGTACGTGATGAAATAACCTCAAGATACCACTTCCAAGGTTCCCAATAATTCATGGCACAAAGAATATCAATGAACATTAAATAACTCATCAAAATTTGACTCACGGGCATGCTTGACCACAACATATAGGTACCCGACACCTCACCTATACGTTGGACATGAATTACACATAGCAAATAAGAATCTATACCTATTTCCTCAAGCTAAGGTTAGGCCAAACACTTACCTCGGCTCCAAGAATGCAAGTCAAGCCTCAATCACGGTCTTTCCTCTTGAATCCGACTCCAAAACGATAATATCTAGACATAATTGACTTAATAACATCAATAATTATTCAATAACTCAATCCCAAAGCCTAATTATACATTTCCCATAATTCTTCCAAAAATACCAAAATTTAACCCCGGGCCCGCTTGGTCCAAACTCGAGGTTCGGACCAAAACCCGATAACCCATTCCCCCACGAAACCGAATATACAATTTTCTTTAAAATCTGACTCCAAAATGAGGTTGAATTCCCAAAATTTCCAAAAGCCCTAACCCTACCCAAAACCCCCAATTTCCACCTTTGATTTCATGGTTTTAGACCTAGAATCTAGTGATTGATGAAGGAAAATGGAAGTAATTAGAGTTAAGAACACTTACCTATGAAGCTATGGTGGAATGGTCTCCTAAGAATCGCCCAAGAAGAGTGGAGAAGAAGAAAATGGTGAAAGAATGTGAGAATCCCGAAATGGTATTTTGTTTTGGCTTTTTAAATAACTGGACGAATTAGCTCTATGCGATCGCGGAAAGGGGGTTGCGATCGCATAGAGGCCTGAGTCACGTGCACTGCGATCGCGGAAAGGGAGTTGCGATTGCACAGGGTCCCTGAGCTTGGCTATGCGATCGCAGACAGATTGGTGCGACCGCAGAAGGAAAAATACCTAGCCCCCTCCCCAGCTCTCCAATACTCTATGTGATCATGGAAGTGCATATGCGATCACATAGAGTCATAGAAACCGCCCCCCTCACACTACACTACGCGATCGCGGGGCAACCTATGCGATCACATAGTGTAAAAATCTCAGACACCAGAAACAACATTTGAACACCAGATTTTTCAATCTTTAAGCACCCTGACACCTACCCAAAACTCACCCGAGCCCTCGGGGCTCAAAACCAAATATACACACGACTTCAAAATCATCCTACAAACTTATTCGAGTAATTAATCCACCTAAAATAACGTCAAAAATAATGAATTAACTCCAAAATCTATAGAATTTTTCTCAAACTTCATAAACTTCTAAATTCTCCAAATTTGATTCGAAACACGTCAAACCAAGTCCGTTTCTTACCAAATTTTACAGATAACTCACATAACACATATTGAACCTGTTCCGGGCTTTGGAACCATAATACGGGCTCGGTAACACAGATCTCACATCAAAGTTCATTTTCAAAAGTCTTTATTACTTTCAGAAAATAATTTCCTTTAAAAATTCATGTCTCGGACTTGGGACCTCGGAATTCGATTTCGGGCATACGCCCAGGTCCCATATTTTCCTACGGATTCGCCGGGACCGTCAAATCATGGGTCCGGGTCTGTTTACCAAAAAATGTTGACCAAAGTCAACTTTATTCAATTAATTATCATAAATTCAACTGTTTAACACATTTCCACATAAAGGCTTCCCAGCTACGCGCCCGGATTGTGCACGCACATCGAGGTGAGGTTAATGGAGGCTTTCGGGACCTCGGAACACAATTTTTGCTAAATTTTCATAGGATGACCTTTTGGGTCATCACACAATTGTTCCATGAAAATTCCCTCAAGAATAAATTCTGGATATAAGGTAAGTATTTTACCTTATTTTTCTCTTTTAAATTCTTGACATTCTATAATTTGATTTTAAATAGAAGCAAAGAAAGTAAATTTTAGTTATAACCCTAATGGAGTTTGTAAGAAATTATAACCACCCGAAGTGGTAAAAGTTTTATGTCTTGCCATAATCAAATTCATGTATGATTCTGGGCATAAGAAGTGGATACCCGTCCCATTGAATTTTCTTCATTCTCATTCCCTTAAGAGAATGTGGTAGAAGTATGTGATAAGTCTGAAAGAAGACAAAATTATTAACGTGAAGGTATCAATGAATGTGTACGTGGCAATAGACGAAATTATAATCGTCATCATTGTGGTAATGAGAATAAGGATTCTCGATATAACCCTTCACTCTGTGAAAGTAATGTTTGTCATCAATTTGGCATGAGATTTTGTAATGCATATATAGATGATTATGGTCCATTCATGATGTGAATGTGATAACATGTGATTTATGAATACATATTCATTCTTCGAAGAATATGAGCGTGCTAGTGATAGTGAATATGCCACACTCACCTCTAGAAAGAGGTTTGAGATGAAATAAGAATAATTTCATTATTATGGCATGAAAGATCATTGATCACCTATTGTGATTATGCCAAAATATTATGGCAATGTGATTATTACATAGCAAAACATATCTAGTTTATAATGATTTTGACCATGACCATAATGGTATAACTTTCTCCTTGAAAGAGATATTCACCATATGGATATTGATGAATATGTAGTAGTATAAAATTATTTGAGAGCTCTGTAAGAGTCAATTATACTATTTTGGAGAAATAAAATTGATAACCAATAAGGTATTGTGTTGTAGTAAGTCTCAAAAAAACTTATTGAGTTTTTAAAGTATTCGCAAAAGCGATTAGTTATATTGAGACTATAAGTAAAGGAAATATTTAATCTTCTACTACTACAACTTGTAGCGGGATAATATGTATGTGAAAAGCTACCTGCTTTATTCTCCAGTTTGTACTACACAAATAAAAGTATGCAACAATAAAGTAGAAGTTTATTGATATAAAAATCTATATCATAATAAACTTGGAGTT
Organism: Nicotiana knightiana; assembly: GCA_005239525.1. Lineage (NCBI taxonomy): Eukaryota > Viridiplantae > Streptophyta > Magnoliopsida > Solanales > Solanaceae > Nicotiana > Nicotiana knightiana. The sequence continues at coordinate 35,969 of ML401121.1, forward strand.
TATTGATAATTGCACACATCATGGTGTAAATCTGAAGTTTATCAACATTGATAATTTATCCAGTTAGCATAACTAGTTTAGCCATATCAATTTAAGTATGATGTGCAAAAATAAAAGAGAATTCACATGAGTAAATATTAAAGAACTTGAAAGTTCTTTACGAATTCTCTTATATTGCTTGTTCTCATTAATTAATAGACCAGCTAAAATTGGGATAGAATTCCATGAATCCTGGAAATATCAAAAGTGAGTTTTAGCTCATTTTCCTACCATATATACCACATAAGGTGCACCTATGAGATGGTTACATGTGCTCTTATTATTAACCCGTAACTTTATATTTGCGAGTTAACTTACTCAATAATTTAATTTAGAGCATAATTTTTATATTTTCTATTCAAGATAATTCATCTTGATAACTTGGTTTATATTACAGTTAATTAGCAAAATAATTTATTGAGTGCCTCCACTTAATAGCTAAACTACTGCTCCTGAGAACAAAGTTTTCTGTATGAGTTTGATATACATTATATATAAAAGTATATTATATTCTCCCCTCACAAATAGTTTAGGATCATGAACCAAATAATTCTATCTTATTATTATTGATACACAGTGTATATTTTGATTAACACAATAACACAAAAAATTGATGAAGAAAGTTAGTTTTTCTAACATGAGGGAGAGACATGATAAACATCTGAGAAAAAGTTACTGAAAGAATTATCATTTGTATATTACTCGAATAAGATAATATGTTACAAAGCATGCCAGTCGCATTTGCTAACCCAAGAAAGTAACTATGTTCACACTAAAAAAATTGCTTCCATTAGAATAAGTCCTATAAGGACAAAGTCTATAGTAGGATTAAAGCGTATAGATAAATCGATTTCAAATAAAATTCTTGATAAAAAAGACGAGCAAATGATCATAATAAGGAGGAAAGTGATCTAGAAGATCACATGACATAACATTTTATAAAATCTCAAGAGAGGTTCAGGTACCTGCAAATATAAATGAAGAGATATCTTTGTTATGTCTTTATGAAAAAATGAGGTTGGAACCGATATAAAATTTTCGTCGACTACATTCATGATAACGCTGAATATATATGGGGATTTTAAGTCTGGACAAACAATTCAAGTAGAATCGATTTCATATGAAAGACATGTAGTTATTGACATGCAGATCAAACACCTGAAAGTATAAAGTCAATGGCGTGTGCAATCACTTTTATTTATCTTATGTCTAGCATGTGTCACGGACCCAAATCCAACTAGTCGTAATGACACATAACCCAACCCGCTAGGTAAGCCAACTAATAACTATCCAATTCCAATATCATTAATAAGACAATTAATTGAAAGAGAACATCTGAATCTTATACATTTACCAAGGACTGGTAGTATAAATCATGAGCTTATAATATTAGAATATACAAAGCTGGTATATAATATGATGTTTTAGACGTCAATACCACACAAGAAGATAGGTTAATTTGTGTGGTATCAAATTTTTCGAGTGCTGTCTCTCTAGAAAATAAACTCTTTTGTAATCCTAGGACTAACTCTAATCCCTTCGTAGTAACTAGCCTCTAGCTAATTTCTACAAGATTCAAGTTAACTCTAACTTGAACAATGTGTACCTATTACAATTGCTTCTATGAAAGCTGAAAATATACAACATTAAATCGCCTACTACAACCAACTAGACTCAATGACAAACAGATGGAACTGGTTCTTCTAGCCGGTCTGTAGCCTTTTTATCGCACAATAATTCTGCTTGCAAAATCTCTGGGAATTTTGCTTTCAATTCTTGATAAATTTTTGCTTTTGTGCGTTGGTGATTCAAGCAAGAATACTTCAATTATTTATAGAGTCAGTTGTTGAGTTTGTCGTTCAATTCTGGTACAACTCTTCCTGGGAGAAAGAGTTCGTATTAAACTCAACTTCCTTCCTTCGTTACTGTCCTTTCTGAATTCAACTTCTATTGTCTTATCAATTTGCAACCTTTTCGCATTAGGAGACACTCTCTTTGCTCATTGATACTTCACAATCGCATTCATCTCCTATGCATATACGGTTTATGTGCCAACGCGTCAGGTCAAGTATGTGTGCTCTGATGGACCTAGTTCAACTGGTCAGACATTTGTCAATTTTCAAAACCATGCAGTGACTTGGGTCAACAAATTCCCCCTTTTTGATGATGACAAACTCTGTGCTTCTCCTTGTATACACTTCAAACACTTTGTATATTTTTAAGCATTTATCTTTGAGAAACCAGGTTCATTATTAGGTTATAAATATCACTTGAAATATAAAAGCACATGTCTTCCCCTTTTTGGAATCATCGAAAAGTTTGCAAAATGATAAACTTATCTCATGTCCATTGAGGCAACTGCAGGTGCAAACATGATTAATCATCATAAGAAACCAATAAATGTAAGATATCTAAGAAACTGAGACAAGTCAATAACAAAAACAACAAAATTCATTGATTAGTACGCAAGTCAAGCACCATACAAAAAAACTAAAACAGTCATAACCATGAGCAAGACAGAATAAAAACAACAGTAACACGTCCCGAACTGGGCACTGAAAGAAGGGTTTAGGTAGCTCTGGACAGCCTAAGGATGGGAAGGTGCAGAGGAGGTTGTGGTCTTGGTTTGTAGAAGAGAAAGCATCTGGTTAAGAACACCCTCATTCTTTTCCTTCTATTTTGCTAATTCAGCCCTGAGATCATCCCGCTCAGCTTCAACCTCAATCAAACGAGATTTCTAATGAAGGATCTCCATATCCTTAATCTCGCATTCCTGCACCAGAGTTCTAACTTTGCTGTTGACAGGCTGCTTCCCAGATGAACTTGCAGGAACATTGACAGTATAATCGCAAGTCAGCGAAGTATCATTCCCAAAATAGTCCTTGGCAGTAGCCATCCCAGCCTTTTTCATAGGAACATCAAAATAAGCAAGCACAACTGTCATAATAAAGCCATATGGGATTGCATGTGCTTTTGTTCCATTCACAACTCTGTCCAAGAGTTGGATGATGAAGGCTAGCCAGTTGATCTGCTTTCCCCTATACAAACACTCCATCAATGTTAGATCCATATAGTTCGCTATGTGCCTACGTTCTTGTCTTGGCAGCAAGAACTTGATGACAAACTCGAAAAATAACTTGTGCTCTGGATTCATTTCACTTTTGTAGACTGGCCTGGGTTCAATTTCACTTTCATTGTCACTGAAGAATCTAGTCATGTTGATTGCTGAGGCCATCCCATCCAAACTAGGCCATCTTTTCCTAGTGTAATCTTCGTAGCCCTCAGCAGGAATGTGAAAAATTTCTCCCAGCTCTTTAGCATCAAAGGAGACTTGAATTTCTTTGACTGTGGTAGTGACCCTGCCATCCATGACCACCACATTACCCATGAACTCCACCAGTTCAGCTCTAGCCAACCTTCCTTCCATGTGAAGGACCATGTTCTTCCACCCCTGAACATCCAGTGTGTCCAGAAGGTATCGCATCCCAGGTTCCTCGAGATCCTTCAACAACTTTCCCTTCAGAATTGTTATTTTTCCAAACAAGGTGATTCTGTCAGTCACTTCACCAACTTCCCCCTCATCTTCTCCACTCCACTCTTTATCATCATCTTTCTCAACGACCTTCACTTTTCTTGCCTTGGACCTGGTCCTTTTAACAGTTCTTGTAGGTGTGGCAGACACTGTAGCTGACTTCCTTGAAGAAGCCTTAACCCTTTTAATTTTGGTGCCTCAGCCACAACAGGAGCAATCTTCTCCTCATGATGGACCAGGTCCATCGTATCCTCTTCAACCACAACAGTCTCCACATGCTCTCGTACTTTAGCCTTTCCCTTTGCAGCTTTATTTTTCTTGCTCTCTAGCAGATCCCTCTCAAACGTGTAGCACGCATCTTAGGAACAAGAGCATCAGTAGCTACAAAATCTTTCCTCTTCTTAGAAGGAACTAGGTTAGTAGCTTTCTTGGACTTTTGAGTCCTCCTTTTCTTGGGGTTATAGGACTCCCCCAGTTTCCTTAGCCTATCAGCCAACGTCTCGTCCCCAGATGAAATAAGTTTATCTGCTCCTTTCTGCAAGCTTGCTAAACCTGCCACTGCTTCCTCGACTACACTTCCCCCTAATTCTGTGACATCTTCTCCAACCTTCTCAGGAATGGGACTATAGACAGCCAATGTGGTACCATTCTCCCCAAATCCCTCTCTCTCAAGAAATATACCTTTTCCCAATTTTCTTTGCCTACTCGGCACTTCAACATCAACTACCAACCCAACCAGAACAAACTTGTTCTCAACATTAACAGATTCAGAAATAACATTAAGATTACCTTGTTCAGAATTTGATGAACCAAGTGCTTCATCCTCGTTGGCTGATTTAAAAGATTCACTTGATGATTCAGAATTATTATCCTTTTCAGCATGCGGAATTTCCTCCAAGAATATTGCACGGGACCTAGAAGCCACTGATTTTCTGGCAAGAACCTTTACACGACGACCACGGGGGGCTGGGTTAGGGTTAGATGTGGGTTCGTGAATAAGAGGGTTTTCAGGGGTTGAGGTTCTTTCTGGTGATTGAGAACTGTATACAGATGGAGAATTTGAATCTGATTCATAAAGCCCTCCATCATAATCATGATTTGGCGATGAAGAAGAAGAAGTAGGTGGTGGTGAAGACTTGATTACGAGTGTTGTTAGGAAGAAAAGAAAAGTGATCAGTTTTGGGTTTGAAGAATAATGATCTTGGTTCGACTTATTAGGTTATTAAGAAGGGAGGTAATGATGGCCTTTTATAAGTTGTGGCTATTAATTATACAATGGGCAGAATTTTTATTCAAGTGGGAGTCTAATAATTGTAGGAGTGTCATTGATTAAATAGTTAAGAGTTCCCTACCTCTAGGCTAATTGAGTACCGATGGGACTTCTTGGAACGGGTTCATTTAGGGATTAGTACAAAGAATTTGAAATGAACCAAATATATATAGAATCCTGCTCATGTGTGACTGTAATTAATTCAATAATTGTATGGAGATGAGGACGTACCTTGTCAGTCAGATGAACTAGCAGAGATGAACCAGGTTCATCCACATCCAATTTTGTAGCTGTGGCTATGAGAGTGTCTATTTCCTTTGAGTCTTCCATTTTAAACTTCTTGAGAAATTCTTTCACATACTTTTGTTAGTTGATCATTGTTCCATTTGAGTTTTGCTTGATTTGCAAGCCTAAGAAGAAGTTTAGCTCACCCATCATACTCATCTCAAACTCACTCCCCATAAGCATAACAAATTCCTTGCTCAATTTTTCAGAAGTCGCCCCAAATATAATATTATCCACGTATATTTGCTCAACCAGGAGATCCTTACCCTTTTCCTTTAAGAACAAGGTACTGTCAATTTTGCCTCGTTTGTACCCATGTTCTAGCAGGAATTTTGATAATCGTTCGTACCATGATCTTGGTGCTTGTTTGAGACCATACAGAGCCTTGTCGAGTTTGTATACGTGGTCACGTGACTCCTTGCTTTCAAAACCTGGAGGCTGCTTGACAAATACATCTTCCTTCATATAGCCATTGAGAAAGGAACTCTTAACATCCATCTGACGAAGAGTGAATTCCATGCGTGCAGCAAATGCTATAAGAGGTCTGATTGCCTCCAGTCTTGCCACAGGGGCACAGGTCTCATCCTAGTCAATTATCTCTTCTTGACTATACCCTTGAACAACTAGTCTTGCCTTATTTCTTGTAACAGTTCCATCCTCATCGAGCTTGTTCCTGAAGACCCACTTGGTGCCAATCACTGATATGTCTAGTGGCCTGGGTACCAAGTGCCATACTTGACTTCTTTCAAACTGATTCAGCTCTTCGTGCATGCCATTTACCCAATCAACATCTTGTAGGGCTTCCCTAATGTTCTTTGGTTCGATCATGGATAGAAAGGCATCAAACGCACACAGATATTTCAAGGATGATCTTGTTTTCATTCCGGATGTCAAATCTGTTATGATGTTCTCAAGAGGGTGAGAACTCTGATATCTGTGTGGTTTGAGTACCAGCTGTTCATTCCTAGACAATTCCATGGTGTCTTGTTGCTGTGGAGAAGGATCAGGGTCAGGTTGCATATGTTGAATTCCCCCTGTCATGTTGCCTGGGGTAGTTGAACCTGTTCTACCTTCCATGTTTGCTTCAATGTGATCACTGCTTCTCACCAGTCCAAGCTCCTCGTCTTCTTGTTCCTGTCTCTCAGAAAGAGTGTTAGTTTCATCAAAGACAACATGCACACTTTCTTCTACACACATAGTTCTTATTGTATATTTTATAAGCTTTGCTATGTGATGAATATCTCAAGAACACTCCCTCATCACTTCTAGGGTCAAATTTTCCTAGAGAATCTTTGCCATTATTATGCACAAAACACTTGCATACAAAAGCCCTAAGGTGGGATATGTTGGGCTTTCTCCCTTTAAGTAATTCATAGGGAGTTTTCTCTACCAGAGGTCTGGTCATGCATCTATTGATTATGTAACAAGCAATGTTTATTGCTTCAGCCCAGAAGCTGTGAGGCAGTTTTCTAGATAGAAGCATGGTTCTTGCCATGTCTTCAAGAGTTCTATTTTTCCTTTCAAACAACCCCATTTTGTTGTGGGGTTCTAGGAGTAGAAAAGTTATGATTGACACCATGTTCATCACAGAATTCAACAAACTTAGCATTCTCAAATTCACTACCATGGTCAGATCTTATTGATGCTAATTGATGTCCTAATTGATTTTGAGTTTTCTTGACAAATGAGGTGAACATATCAAATGCTTCATCCTTAGATGACAGGAATAAGGTCCAAGTGAACCTTGAATAATCATCAACTAGCACCATCACATATCTCTTACCACCTCTGCTCAGAGTTCTCATAGGACCACAAAGATCCATATGAACAAGTTCCAACGTCCTGGTGGTACTGACTATTTTCTTACTTTTGAAACAAGACCTTACCTGCTTCCCCCTGGCACATGCCTCACAAACTTTGTCTTCCTTGAACTTAATGT